>CM072668.1:70167162-70353351 GCA_036884735.1 Huso huso
ACATAAAGGTCCCTTTGTTTGGGCACGGCTGACGTTCTTAGTTCAGTGTTAGTCACTTAACTCACCCAAAACAACTCTGTCGACTTTAGGCCTCTGTGAGTAAGGCATGTTCCTATAGACCTGGTCGATGATCTTCTCCTTCACTTGGGAGATGGTGTCGCAGTTCAGAACCTTGACAGCACAGACGTCAGGGCCCTCGCCATCCACCAGCACCTGCAGGGTCTGGAGTCAGACAGAGGAGCACAGTTACAGAGCGCACTCGGGATCACAGCATAGAGCAGGGTCTGGAGTCAGACAGAGGGGCACAGTTACAGACTGCACTCGGGATCACAGCATAGAGCAGGGTCTGGAGTCAGACAGAGGAGCACAGTTACAGAGCGCACTCGGGATCACAGCATAGAGCAGGGTCTGGAGTCAGACAGAGGAGCACAGTTACAGACTGCACTCGGGATCACAGCATAGAGCAGGGTCTGAGTCAGACAGAGGAGCACAGTTACAGACTGCACTCGGGATCACAGCATAGAGCAGGGTCTGGAGTCAGACAGAGGAGCACAGTTACAGAGCTTTTTCGGGATCACAGCATAGAGCAGGGTCTGGAGTCAGACAGAGGGGCACAGTTACAGACTGCACTGGGATCACAGCATAGAGCAGGGTCTGAGTCAGACAGAGGAGCACAGTTACAGACTGCACTCGGGATCACAGCATAGAGCAGGGGGGTCTGGAGTCAGACAGAGGAGCACAGTTACAGAGCACACTCGGGATCACAGCATAGAGCAGGGTCTGAGTCAGACAGAGGAGCACAGTTACAGACTGCACTGGGATCACAGCATAGAGCAGGGTCTGGAGTCAGACAGAGGAGCACAGTTACAGAGCGCACTCGGGATCACAACATAGAGCAGGGTCTGAGTCAGACAGAGGAGCACAGTTACAGACTGCACTCGGGATCACAGCATAGAGCAGGGTCTGAGTCAGACAGAGGGGCACAGTTACAGAGCGCACTCGGGATCACAGCATAGAGCAGGGTCTGAGTCAGACAGAGGAGCACAGTTACAGAGCGCACTGGGATCACAGCATAGAGCAGGGTCTGGAGTCAGACAGAGGGCACAGTTACAGAGCGCACTCGGGATCACAGCATAGAGCAGGGTCTGAGTCAGACAGAGGAGCACAGTTACAGAGCGCACTCGGGATCACAGCATAGAGCAGGGTCTGAGTCAGACAGAGGAGCACAGTTACAGACTGCACTCGGGATCACAGCATAGAGCAGGGTCTGAGTCAGACAGAGAAGCACAGTTACAGAGCGCACTCGGGATCACAGCATAGAGCAGGGTCTGGAGTCAGACAGAGGAGCACAGTTACAGAGCGCACTCGGGATCACAGCATAGAGCAGGGTCTGGAATCAGACAGAGGGGCACAGTTACAGAGCGCACCGGGATCACAGCATAGAGCAGGGTCTGGGAGTCAGACAGAGGAGCACAGTTACAGAGCCTTTTCGGGATCACAGCATAGAGCAGGGTCTGGAGTCAGACAGAGGGCACAGTTACAGAGCGCACTCGGGATCACAGCATAGAGCAGGGTCTGGAGTCAGACAGAGGAGCACAGTTACAGAGCGCTTTTCGGGATCACAGCATAGAGCAGGGTCTGGAGTCAGACAGAGGGCACAGTTACAGAGCGCACTGGGATCACAGCATAGAGCAGGGTCTGGAGTCAGACAGAGGGGCACAGTTACAGAGCGCACTCGGGATCACAGCATAGAGCAGGGTCTGGGAGTCAGACAGAGGCACAGTTACAGAGCGCACTGGGATCACAGCATAGAGCAGGGTCTGGAGTCAGACAGAGGAGCACAGTTACAGACTGCACTCGGGATCACAGCATAGAGCAGGGTCTGGAGTCAGACAGAGGAGCACAGTTACAGAGCGCACTCGGGATCACAGCATAGAGCAGGGTCTGGAGTCAGACAGAGGAGCACAGTTACAGACGCACTCGGGATCACAGCATAGAGCAGGGTCTGGAGTCAGACAGAGGAGCACAGTTACAGAGCGCACTCGGGATCACAGCATAGAGCAGGGTCTGGAGTCAGACAGAGGAGCACAGTTACAGAGCGCACTCGGGATCACAGCATAGAGCAGGGTCTGAGTCAGACAGAGGAGCACAGTTACAGACTGCACTCGGGATCACAGCATAGAGCAGGGTCTGGAATCAGACAGAGGAGCACAGTTACAGACTGCACTCGGGATCACAGCATAGAGCAGGGTCTGGAATCAGACAGAGGAGCACAGTTACAGACTGCACTCGGGATCACAGCATAGAGCAGGGTCTGAGTCAGACAGAGGAGCACAGTTACAGAGTGCACTCGGGATCACAGCATAGAGCAGGGTCTGAGTCAGACAGAGGGGCACAGTTACAGAGGGGATCACAGCATAGAGCAGGGTCTGAGTCAGACAGAGGGGCACAGTTACAGAGCGCACTCGGGATCACAGCATAGAGCAGGGTCTGAGTCAGACAGAGGGCACAGTTACAGAGCGCACTCGGGATCACAGCATAGAGCAGGGTCTGAGTCAGACAGAGGGGCACAGTTACAGACCGCTTTTCGGGATCACAGCATAGAGCAGGGTCTGGAGTCAGACAGAGGAGCACAGTTACAGACCGCACTCGGGATCACAGCATAGAGCAGGGTCTGGAGTCAGACAGAGGGCACAGTTACAGAGCGCTTTTCGGGATCACAGCATAGAGCAGGGTCTGAGTCAGACAGAGGGGCACAGTTACAGAGCGCTTTTCGGGATCACAGCATAGAGCAGGGTCTGGAGTCAGACAGAGGAGCACAGTTACAGCGCTTTTCGGGATCACAGCATAGAGCAGGGTCTGGAGTCAGACAGAGGAGCACAGTTACAGAGCGCACTCGGGATCACAGCATAGAGCAGGGTCTGGAGTCAGACAGAGGAGCACAGTTACAGAGCTTTCGGGATCACAGCATAGAGCAGGGTCTGGAGTCAGACAGAGGGGCACAGTTACAGAGCGCACTCGGGATCACAGCATAGAGCAGGGTCTGGAGTCAGACAGAGGAGCACAGTTACAGAGCGCACTCGGGATCACAGCATAGAGCAGGGCTCTGAGTCAGACAGAGGAGCACAGTTACAGAGCGCACTCGGGATCACAGCATAGAGCAGGGTCTGGAGTCAGACAGAGGAGCACAGTTACAGACTGCACTCGGGATCACAGCATACAGCAGGGTCTGGAGTCAGACAGAGGAGCACAGTTACAGAGCGCACTCGGGATCACAGCATAGAGCAGGGTCTGGAGTCAGACAGAGGGGCACAGTTACAGACTGCACTCGGGATCACAGCATAGAGCAGGGTCTGGAGTCAGACAGAGGAGCACAGTTACAGAGCGCACTCGGGATCACAGCATAGAGCAGGGTCTGGAGTCAGACAGAGGAGCACAGTTACAGAGTGCACTCGGGATCACAGCATAGAGCAGGGTCTGGAGTCAGACAGAGGGGCACAGTTACAGACTGCACTCGGGATCACAGCATAGAGCAGGGTCTGGAGTCAGACAGAGGAGCACAGTTACAGAGCGCACTCGGGATCACAGCATAGAGCAGGGTCTGGAGTCAGACAGAGGAGCACAGTTACAGAGCGCACTCGGGATCACAGCATAGAGCAGGGTCTGGAATCAGACAGAGGGGCACAGTTACAGACTGCACCGGGATCACAGCATAGAGCAGGGTCTGAGTCAGACAGAGGAGCACAGTTACAGAGCGCACTGGGATCACAGCATAGAGCAGGGTCTGGAGTCAGACAGAGGGGAGCACAGTTACAGAGCGCACTGGGGATCACAGCATAGAGCAGGGTCTGGAGTCAGACAGAGGAGCACAGTTACAGAGCGCACTCGGGATCACAGCATAGAGCAGGGTCTGAGTCAGACAGAGGAGCACAGTTACAGAGCGCACTCGGGATCACAGCATAGAGCAGGGTCTGAGTCAGACAGAGGGGCACAGTTACAGACTGCACTCGGGATCACAGCATAGAGCAGGGTCTGGAGTCAGACAGAGGAGCACAGTTACAGAGCGCACTCGGGATCACAGCATAGAGCAGGGTCTGGAGTCAGACAGAGGAGCACAGTTACAGAGCGCACTCGGGATCACAGCATAGAGCAGGGTCTGGAGTCAGACAGAGGGGCACAGTTACAGAGCGCACTCGGGATCACAGCATAGAGCAGGGTCTGGAGTCAGACAGAGGGGCACAGTTACAGAGCTTTTCGGGATCACAGCATAGAGCAGGGTCTGGAGTCAGACAGAGGGGCACAGTTACAGAGCGCACTCGGGATCACAGCATAGAGCAGGGTCTGGAGTCAGACAGAGGAGCACAGTTACAGAGCGCACTCGGGATCACAGCATAGAGCAGGGTCTGGAGTCAGACAGAGGAGCACAGTTACAGAGCGCACTCGGGATCACAGCATAGAGCAGGGTCTGGAATCAGACAGAGGAGCACAGTTACAGAGCGCACTCGGGATCACAGCATAGAGCAGGGTCTGAGTCAGACAGAGGAGCACAGTTACAGAGCGCACTCGGGATCACAGCATAGAGCAGGGTCTGGAGTCAGACAGAGGAGCACAGTTACAGAGCGCACTCGGGATCACAGCATAGAGCAGGGTCTGGAATCAGACAGAGGGGCACAGTTACAGAGCGCACTCGGGATCACAGCATAGAGCAGGGTCTGGAGTCAGACAGAGGGGCACAGTTACAGAGCGCACGGGATCACAGCATAGAGCAGGGTCTGGAGTCAGACAGAGGAGCACAGTTACAGAGCGCACTCGGGATCACAGCATAGAGCAGGGTCTGGAGTCAGACAGAGGAGCACAGTTACAGAGCGCACTCGGGATCACAGCATAGAGCAGGGTCTGGAGTCAGACAGAGGAGCACAGTTACAGAGCGCTTTTCGGGATCACAGCATAGAGCAGGGTCTGGAGTCAGACAGAGGAGCACAGTTACAGAGCGCACTCGGGATCACAGCATAGAGCAGGGTCTGGAGTCAGACAGAGGGCACAGTTACAGAGCTTTTCGGGATCACAGCATAGAGCAGGGTCTGAGTCAGACAGAGGGGCACAGTTACAGAGCCTTTTCGAGGGATCACAGCATAGAGCAGGGTCTGGAGTCAGACAGAGGAGCACAGTTACAGAGCGCACTGGGATCACAGCATAGAGCAGGGTCTGGAGTCAGACAGAGGGCACAGTTACAGACTGCACTCGGGATCACAGCATAGAGCAGGGTCTGGAGTCAGACAGAGGGGCACAGTTACAGACTGCACTCGGAATCACAGCATAGAGCAGGGTCTGGAGTCAGACAGAGGAGCACAGTTACAGAGCCTTTCGGGATCACAGCATAGAGCAGGGTCTGGAGTCAGACAGAGGAGCACAGTTACAGAGCGCACTGGGATCACAGCATAGAGCAGGGTCTGGAGTCAGACAGAGGGCACAGTTACAGAGCGCACTCGGGATCACAGCATAGAGCAGGGTCTGAGTCAGACAGAGGGGCACAGTTACAGAGCGCACTCGGGATCACAGCATAGAGCAGGGTCTGAGTCAGACAGAGGAGCACAGTTACAGAGTGCACTCGGGATCACAGCATAAGAGCAGGGTCTGGAGTCAGACAGAGGGCACAGTTACAGAGCGCACTCGGGATCACAGCATAGAGCAGGGTCTGGAGTCAGACAGAGGAGCACAGTTACAGAGCGCACTCGGGATCACAGCATAGAGCACAGCATAACCCTTTATAATCTCACAGCTGCCTGTACATTAATAAGACTGTAAACTCTGGGAGGTTCTGGATATAATCTATAGGGGCACTGTTAAAGAGGCTACTACGGGAATATTATAATGGGTAATAATGATAATAATAATAATAATAATAATAATGGGAATCACAACAACAACAACAACAACTTGGCAGCACAGTATGTGTTAATGATTAGCATAGAAAATGTATTATTCATTTTAATATAAAGACACTGGGACAATGTGCATAGAGCAGGGTCTGAATCAGACAGGAGCAGCAGCTTTCGGGATTATACAGTAGTACTGCACTGACATTTCATGTTACAGAGCGTTTTGGGTCAAACAGAGCAGGGTCAGTGAATCAGACAGAGGAGCACCTCTGACATTCTGGATCACAGAAAAGGGTTTTGGGTCAGACAGAGGGCTTCAACCAAACATAGGGATCACAGCATTGAGCAGGGTCTACAACTAAATAAACAGTTACGATTCAGGGATACAGTTTAACATGTCTGTTTCAGACAGAGGAGCACAGCAGAGTGCAGGGCTAATGCACAACAGAGTATATATTCAGACACAGGGGGATGGAAACAGAAGACTGGGATCACAGCATAGCAGGGTCTGGTTTCACAGGAGTTTAATAAGACACACCTGAGGATCACAGCATACAGCAGGGTCTGATCAAACTGGTAGCAAAACCTGGAATGGGATCAAACTGCTAGGGCATGGGAGGACCTGCTGTGCAGAGGCACAGACAGACAGGGACAGACAGACAGACAGACAGACAAGACGGGACACAGACAGACAGACAGACAGACACCAGTGTGCAGTTACAGAGCGCTCGGGATCACCCCAGCAGGGTCGGTGTCATTCAGGGGTACAGTTGGCTTTCAGGATCACAGCATAGAGCAGGGTCCAGACAGAGGCCACTTCTCCAGTGCACTGGGGATCACAGCTTGATGGCCTTGAACAGCTTGGGGCACCCCAGCAGAGTCCTGCACTGGGAGCAACAACATAGACCATAGCACTGAGGAGCACTCAGACAAAACACTCCTCTGTGTGACTCGAGGGATTACAACATACAGCAGGGCTGAGTCAGCCCCCAGGCTGAACAGCACTGCTTCGGGATTCCACACTGGCACAGACCTCCACCCACACTCGGGACAGCATAGAAGCAGGGTCCCCCCCAACAGAGGAACAGTTACCCTTCCACTTTCACACTGGCACTGCATCCACCCAGGGTCCTGACAGCAGAGGAGCACAGTTACAGCGCCCCGGGAACCTGAACAGCATAACCCTTTATAATCTCACACTGGCCTGTCCATTAATAACTCCTGAAACCTGGGAGTTCTAATATAATCCCCAACCTGTAAACAGCACTACTGAATATTATAATGATAATCCATAATAATCCTGATAATAATAATAATAATAATAATAAACAACAACAGCTTGGCAATTGCAGTTTGTTAACTGGAAAATGTATTATTCATTTTCCTGACACTGATACAATGTGCCCTTCCGTGCTGAATCCTGAACAGCACCCTTTCCCTTTATACAGTGGCACTGCTGACATTTCATGCCCCAGCATTTTGTCAAACAGGCGCTTCAGAAAAAGATGAACAGCCCTTTTTCCCTTCCCAAACATATCTGCTTCCGTTTGAGCATTACCACCAACTAAACCCCAGACAGCCTAGCTTAGCATGTCTGTTTCACAGATTACAATAAACCAGAGACAGAATTTAGATTCTATATTATTGCTGGGATGGAAATAAGACTCCTGTACTGCATAGCATTCCTGGTTTCACTAGGAGTTTAATAAGGCCCACCTGAGCTTGTTACCTATACACTGGGGCTAATCAAACTCTTAGCAAAACCTGGAATGAGTGAAATGTCCTATGTGTTGTAGGACCCTGTGCACTGGTTGATGGACAGACAGACAGACAGACACACAGACAGACAGATGGACATCCAGTGTGCAGCATTCTCTCCACCCCCAGCAGTCCGGGTGAAAATTCAACCAAGTCAGAATGTGAGATATCCTGGAACGCGTCCACCGCATTCACTTCCATTGGTGCTTGATGGCCTTGAACAGTCATGCTGGGCATTACTCCCCAGAGAATAGATGCCAAAACAGACACCGTAGAAAAGGAAGCACAAAACCAAACCATTCTCTGTAAACTTTCATTGTAAACACAGCTGCCAAAACCCCCCAGGCTCATCATCACCCCCATCATCATCATCATCATCATCATCATCATCTGACAACCCAGCTCCATTCAAAACCAGAAACATCATCATCACCTTCACTGGCAAACCCACCTGCACTCCAAAACCAGAAACATTATCATCATCATTTTAAACCCACTGGCTCTCAAAACCAGAAACACCATCAGCCTAAACCCAGCTGCAACCTAAAACCAGCACCCATCTTCCCTTTCCACACTGGCACTGCACTCAAAACCAGAAACATTATCATCATAAACCCAGCTGAACTCAAACCCCAGCGCCCCTTTCCATTATCATCATAAACCCAGCTCCTGACAAAACCAGAAACATCGCCCCCAACCTTAACATCATTCCCTTTCCAGCTGGCACTCAAAACCAGAAACATTATCACCCCCATCATTGTAAACAGCTGCACTCAAAACCAGGAACATTATCATCATCATCATAAACCCAGCTGCTCTCAAAACCAGGAACAGAATTTAGATTCAGATTACTCATCATAAATAAGACTCCTGCTCAAACCAGATCCATGCCTGTTTTACTATCAGTTTAATAAACCCACCTGAGCTTCAAAACCAGAAACATTATACACTGGGGTAAATCCAGCTGCACTCAAAACCTACAGGAGTCTTATGTCCATCCCCCAGTTGTCTGAAAACCAGGTGCACTGGTTGATCATCATTATCATCTTAAAGGAGCTGCTCTCAAAACCAGAAACATCCAGTTATCATCATTTCTAAACCCAGCTGGATCTCAAAACCAGAAACAAGTCAGAATCATGAGAGATCCTGGATCCAGCTGCATTCAAAACCAGAAGAGCCGTTTCATCATGCTGGGCATTATTAGAGAATAGATGCCCAAAACAGCACGTGAAAAAAAAACCAAAAGCAAACCATTCTTAAACTTTCATTTGTAAACCAGCTGCACTCAAAACCAGAAACACCATCATCATCATCATCATCGTAAACCCAGCTCCATTCAAAACCAGAAACATCATCATCATCATCACCATCATCGTAAACCCAGCTGCACTCAAAACCAGAAACATTATCATCATCATTGTAAACCCAGCTGCTCTCAAAACCAGAAACACCATCATTGTAAACCCAGCTGCACTTAAAACCAGAAGCATCATCATCATCGTAAACCCAGCTGCACTCAAAACCAGAAACATTATCATCATAAACCCAGCTGCTCTCAAAACCAGAAACATCATTATCATCATAAACCCAGCTGCTCTCAAAACCAGAAACATTATTATCATCATTGTAAATCCAGCTGCACTCAAAACCAGAAACATTATTATCATCATTGTAAATCCAGCTGCACTCAAAACCAGGAACATTATCATCATCATCATAAACCCAGCTGCTCTCAAAACCAGGAACATTATTATCATCATCATTATCATCATAAACCCAGCTGCTCTCAAAACCAGAAACATCATTATCATCATTGTAAACCCAGCTGCACTCAAAACCAGAAACATTATTATCATCATTGTAAATCCAGCTGCACTCAAAACCAGGAACATTATTATCATCATTGTAAATCCAGCTGCACTCAAAACCAGGAACATTATTATCATCATCATCATCATAAACCCAGCTGCTCTCAAAACCAGAAACATTATTATCATCATTGTAAATCCAGCTGCACTCAAAACCAGAAACATTATTATCATCATTGTAAATCCAGCTGCACTCAAAACCAGGAACATTATTATCATCATTGTAAACCCAGCTGCACTCAAAACCAGAAACATTATTATCATCATTGTAAATCCAGCTGCACTCAAAACCAGAAACATCATTATTATCATCATTGTATATCCAGCTGCACTCAAAACCAGGAACATTATTATCATCATCATAAATCCAGCTGCACTCAAAACCAGAAAACATTATTATCATCATTCATAAATAAACCCAGCTGCTCTCAAAACAGAAAGGAACATTATTATCATCATTGTAAACCCAGCTGCACTCAAAACCAGGAACATTATTATCATCATTGTAAACCCAGCTGCACTCAAAACCAGAAACATCATTATCATCATCATCATCATCATAAACCCAGCTGCTCTCAAAACCAGAAACATCATTATCATCATCATCATCATCATCATAAACCCAGCTGCTCTCAAAACCAGAAACATCATTATCATTATCATCATAAACCCAGCTGCTCTCAAAACCAGAAACATCATTATCATCATCATCATCATCATCATAAACCCAGCTGCTCTCAAAACCAGAAACATCATTATCATTATCATCATAAACCCAGCTGCTCTCAAAACCAGGAACATTATTATCATCATTGTAAATCCAGCTGCACTCAAAACCAGGAACATTATTATCATCATCATCATCATCATAAGCCCAGCTGCTCTCAAAACCAGAAACATCATCATCATCATCATCATCATCATCATAAACCCAGCTGCTCTCAAAACCAGGAACATTATTATCATCATTGTAAATCCAGCTGCTCTCAAAACCAGGAACATTATTATCATCATTGTAAATCCAGCTGCACTCAAAACCAGGAACATTATTATCATCATTGTAAATCCAGCTGCACTCAAAACCAGGAACATTATCATCATCATTGTAAACCCAGCTGCACTCAAAACCAGGAACATTATCATCATCATTGTAAACCCAGCTGCACTCAAAACCAGGAACATTATTTTCCTCCCTTCCAAGGAACTGGAATTGATATTCTAGAAACATAATTGTTGTGATTGTTCAACTGCTTTTAATTGAAGTAATTTGTTGCCACTGTGAGAAGCTCATTAACAGAATACTGTTAACTAATTTTGATCACATGATGTGTGGGGATCGATTAAAAGGGAATGGGAATTAAGAATTGATTTTAAAAGGAATTGGAACCGAAGAACAGAAGTTGCCCCCAGCCCTGGTAATAGCTCTAAAGCCCTCCTGCTTTGCCCTGCAGAAGCTGGCCCATGTGCTCCACTCACCGACGCAGCATCAGCTTGGGGTTCTTGGCCACATACTGATCCATGAGCTGCAGCAGCAAGGTGTTCATGATGTCAGTGTAATACTCTAGCTTGCCATGGAGGGCGACAGTGAGCAGGGAGGCAAAGTAGACTTTGGCACGGGCGTTGAAATCACGCTGACTCTCCAGCGTGCGAATGAACTGTAAACAAGATGGGATCAAGAAATCATATTCATATCCATAACAATGTTCCTGATTAATATTTACAAATCCAGCAACAAGCATTGGTTTTGGAATGCAAGCTAGTCAGCTAGAGTACTTGCAACAAAATCCTGCTACACCCCCCCCTCCTCCCCACCCCACCCATTAACGTTTACAATAAAACTGCAATTGAAGAGAGGTCTGCAAGAGAGCAGGTTTCTATGTTTTCAACATTAAGAGTGTGTCCAGTGCCTCAAAGGCAAGGTGTGAGACTGCAAGGCGTACATTGATGAGGAAGGGCTTGCTGTTGAGCAAGTTGGAGAACTGATTGAGCGCCAGGCTCACGGTCTGCTCGCGGCCCGCGGGGATGTCCAGCTTCCCCGTGATCATAACGTCATTCACCCCATCCTTGGAGGGCAGGAAGAAGACCCGGTCTGTGTAGGTCTTATAGTCCAGGAAGGGAATCCCCACCTCGTTCAGATCACTGGTGTGGTCCTCCATTTCAATCATCAAGTCTGAGAGGGAGGGAGGGGGAGAAGGGATGTGAGGTTTAGACACAAGCTGGCTTCTACTGGCAACAGACGTTGCAACAGACATTTAACAGACGTTGCATTTCCTCTAAAGCAGCAAAGTCCTACTCGATGCACACATTTGATGCGTGTGTGACTATTCTTTACTTGGGAAAGCTGACCACAGTGGCTCAGTAGTATTCAGTACCATCAGCAGCCACACTTTGTATTAATTGTACACCGACCAAGGGGAACTAGGATTTTTACAAACCTTTCAGCTGGTTTTACAGCCCCTGGTTAGATCTGATGTTACCTTTGGCAAAGTGGTCCAAAATGTGTGCTAGTGGGGGTCTATGATCAGAAGATTGAGCCCCCCTGCCCCTGCTTCCATGCTCCCTGCCACTCCAGGGCTCACCTGTGAACTCTTTCTTGCAGCGATCCCTCACGCTCTCCTCCAGGTTCTCCAGCTGATGCCTCACCTTCTCGTAGTCCCGCTCTGCCTGCTGGCTCTGCCGCCTGAAACAAAGAGACATTCCCAGGGATCAGCAGGTGGACGGGCAGCGTGCGCTCAACATGCACCTGAAGAGGAGGGGCAGTCCTGCAGGTTACCTGTAGCCCAGCACCCACCTTCCTGCACCAAACTTTACCTGGAGATGGCGATGATTGCCACCATGGGATTAGCACCAAACAGGCAAGATGATGTGCAGGGCACACTGCATGTTAGAGTAGAGAGATCCCCACGTAATTCACCTTGCCCAGCACCCACCTTCCTGCACCAAACTTTACCTGAACACAACAAAAAAGAGGATTTCAAAAATGATACCCACAGAGTACAAAACTACACTGACAAAACAGAGATCCCCACTAGTACAAAAGTGACAAAACAAAACTACACTGACAAAACAGAGATCCCCACTAGAGTGACAAAACAAAACTACAAAACTCTGACAAAAAGAGATCCCCACTAGAGTACAAAAAACTACTAGAGTACAAAACTGACAAAACAGAGATACCCACTAGAGTACAAAACTACTCTGACAAAACTATTAAAACTAACAAAACCACACTGATAAAATGGAGATACAGGCCTAGGCAGTTGCAAAGGCCAAGCTACATAAGTAAGTCTTCCAGTCACACCCGTCTTACCAAGAACTCGGGCATGCTGGCGTCCGCCTCCCTCTTGAATCTCTTGGAGAGGACTTGGGGTTTAGTTGCCGGTGGTTTACAGAGCAGAGAGTTGTCTTGGAAGATTTCGATAGTGCACTCTGCGTCTCCTACGTAGGCCTGTGCCTCCTGCATAGTCATTGCACTGGTGAAGCGTTCGCCCTGAGGAGACACACACAGGGTTTTTAAAAGAGACTTACCAACACAGAAACTGACCGCATGTCTTCACTGAGCGCTTCTGTCAGTATGTCTTTATACTGTAAGCTACAAAGAGGATTCCTTCAGTGAAAATGTGTTATTCAGTGCCTGGTGGCCAAAGTGGCCAGATCAAGGTGGAAATAAGACTCCTGTTGCTTATCAGTTTCACCCATTCCAGGTTTTTTCTACTAGGAGGTTGATTTGCCACAGTGTATAGGTAACAGGTGTGTCTTATTAAACTAGTGAAACCAGGAATTGATCAAAATGCTGTGCAATGGAAGTCTCATTTACACCATATTTATAAAAGGAGCTAAATAGCCTGTGACCAGAGGATAGCCAATGACAGGGAGGAATGTGTCTGCATTCACCTTGATGGTTATGAGAGTTTCAAAGGGGAGGATAGCCAATGACAGGGAGGAATGTGTCTGCATTCACCTTGATGGTTATGAGAGTTTCAAAGGGGAGGATAGCCAATGACAGGGAGGAATGTGTCTGCATTCACCTTGATGGTTATGAGAGTTTCGAAGGGGATGATAGCCAATGACATTCACCTTGATGGTTATGAGAGTTTCAAAGGGGATGATAGCCAATGACATTCACCTTGATGTTTATGAGTGTTTCAAAGGGGATGATGCCGTTCTCGTTCTTGTTGAAGGTGGGGTCTAGGTAGTACTTGAAGTTCTGCAGGGTCTTCTCCACATTGTCCAGGACAATCACAGTGTGGAAGTGGAAGTGGTGGTTCCGAAACATCTCAGGGATCACCGGGGAGCGGAACTGAAGCTCCGTCTCGTTCTTTAACTCTGCCATCACCTCTATCTGTGAACACAAACACAGAATAGAAAGAGAGAGTGAGCCTGCTTCAGCTCTCCACACCGGGGTCACAGGACAGTGCAGGAGGGAACAGCAAGCAGGAGAAGAAAGAGAGAGTGAGCCTGCTTCAGCTCTCCACACCGGGGTCACAGGACAGTGCAGGAGGGAACAGCAAGCAGGAGAAGAAAGACAGAGTGAGCCTGCTTCAGCTCTCCACACCGGGGTCACAGGACAGTGCAGGAGGGAACAGCAAGCAGGAGAAAAAAGAGAGAGTGAGCCTGCTTCAGCTCTCGAGACCGGGGTCACAGGACAGTGCAGGAGGGAACAGCAAGCAGGAGAAAAAAGAGAGAGTGAGCCTGCTTCAGCTCTCGAGACCGGGGTTACAGGACAGTGCAGGCGGGAACAGCAAGCAGGAGAAGAAAGAGAGTGAGCCTGCTTGGGGTTACAGGACAGTGCAGGAGAGAACAGCAAGCAGGAGAAGAAAGAGAGAGTGAGCCTGCTTCGGGGTTACAGGACCGTGCAGGAGAGAAAAGCAAGCAGTAGAAGAAAGAGAGAGTGAGCCTGCTTCGGGGTTACAGGACCGTGCAGGAGAGAACAGCAAGCAGGAGAAGAAAGAGAGAGTGAGCCTGCTTCGGGGTTACAAGACAGTGCAGGAGAGAACAGCAAGCAGTAGAAGAAAGAGAGAGTGAGCCTGCTTCGGGGTTACAGGACAGTGCAGGAGAGAACAGCAAGCAGGAGAAGAAAGAGAGTGAGCCTGCTTCAGCTCTCGAGACCGGGGTTACAGGACAGTGCAGGAGGGAACAGCAAGCAGGAGAAGAAAGAGAGTGAGCCCTTCAGGGGTTACAGGACAGTGCAGGAGAGAACAGCAAGCAGGAGAAGAAAGAGAGTGAGCCTGCTTCGGGGTTACAGGACAGTGCAGGAGAGAACAGCAAGCAGGAGAAGAAAGAGAGTGAGCCTGCTTGAGGGTTACAGGACAGTGCAGGAGAGAACAGCAAGCAGGAGAAGAAAGAGAGTGAGCCTGCTTCGGGGTTACAGGACAGTGCAGGAGAGAACAGCAAGCAGGAGAAAAAAGAGAGAGTGAGCCTGCTTCGGGGTTACAGGACAGTGCAGGAGAGAACAGCAAGCAGGAGAAGAAAGTCCTTTACCGTCTCTTTGCGTTTTGGAGCCGTGCCGGTGTTACTGACTGAAGGTTCGGGATTGACAACAACTCTCATGGAGGCTTTCTGTATCACTGCAAATCCAGTCCCTGTCACAGAGATGAGTCTCCCCCCACTGAAACAGGCCGGTAAAACAGAGTTACACTGCGGATCCAGTCCCTGTCACAGAGAGGAGTCTCCCCCACTGAAACAGGCCGGTAAAACAGAGTTACACTGCGGATCCAGTCCCTGTCACAGAGAGGAGTCTCCCCACTGAAACAGGCGGTAAAACAGAGTTACACTGCAGATCCAGTCCCTGTCACAGAGAGGAGTCTCCCCCACTGAAACAGACTGGTAAAACAGAGTTACACTGCGGATCCAGTCCCTGTCACAGAGAGGAGTCTCCCCCACTGAAACAGACTGGTAAAACAGAGTTACACTGCGGATCCAGTCCCTGTCACAGAGAGGAGTCTCCCCCACTGAAACAGGCCGGTAAAACAGAGTTACACTGCGGATCCAGTCCCTGTCACAGAGAGGAGTCTCCCCCACTGAAACAGGCCGGCAGGGTACCAACTGGGATTTTACCATGACAGGGATGGATAGAAGACTCCCATGAAATATCAGTTTGATCCAGTCCTGGTTTTACTATACGCAGGTTGCCTATTGATCATTGGAAGTTATTTGTTCAACCTGTGAATGCTCTATAAGACACCTGAGCTTGTTACCTATACACACACTGGCTAATCAAGCTCGTAGTAAAATCTGGAATGGGTCTAAACTGCTATGCAATAGGAGTCTGATTGCTATCCAAAAAAAAAAAACATATACATCTGGGAAGTAGTTTTTCAAATAAAGGTTGAGCTCCATTTAACCTGAAAATGCTACCAGAAAACAGTCAACTGTGTAGGTATTGTTTAGGACTATTTCGGAGCAAACATAAAAACAAAGAAAGATTACATTTCATTTTAAACTAGAAATTTGTGTTTCTGTGAATAAAAACAAAAAGGTGATGTGAAATCAAATCGTTTGTAAACGTGAAGTAAAATAAATGTGAACGAGTGTGTGATGCGCGTCACCGCGGTGAACATCATAGAGGAGGTCAAAGTGATCTTTTTAGTAAAAAACAGCTGTGCACAAGTATGAAGCCAGCCTCTCAAAGTGTTTAATCATCCAGACTGCAGATGAGAGCGGATAAACCCTACCTCATAAAGCTGGCATCAGGGGAATATGTAGTGACTGTCGGGTCTTCACAGAACTCAAATCCAGACACGCGCGTCGTCGTGCGCTTTCCGTAGATCATCACCACATCATAGGGCCCAATCGCTGAACTAGGTGGCAGTTTACCTGTCCTGCACACAATTTCACTGTCAAATTTCAACCTGTCAAAAAAATTAATACACAATACTCAAAATGATATTCAACATATCCACAAAGAGCTTAAAACGGCATGTTCCTTATTTATTTGCTTTTTCCTCTCCGTACTTGCTTTCTACGCTGCACAGGTCCTAACACACCTCTCATCACATTCATTACTCCAGTGCGTGGGTCCTTACATTGGTTACCAGTGACTTACCCAATTCATTTTAAAGTTGCTGTCATGGTTTAGGGCCATCCCAGCTCCAAGAACTACTAACTGTATAGTCCTATTCGTTCCTTGAGATCAGAAAAAGCTAAACTAAATCAGCTGGAGCGGGTGCTTTCTGCTGCTGTGCTCCTCGCTCGTGGAACTCTATCCCGGCTGACATCAGGCAGGTTGAAACGCTGGATTCTTTTATGTCCTAACAGAAAACGTGTGCTTTTACATAATTGGTTGTAGCTGGCATCATACTGTACATATGAGCTCTCACTTTGTTTTTAGCTTTGGGATGCCATGGCGTGAAGGGAGGGCGTTATATACAAACACATTTGTATTGTATTGTATAATCACTCAATTCGCTGCAGTGCTTTACTTACACGGTGCAGTCGGCTCCCGCTATCTGAATGCAGGTCCTCTCTGGTCGCAATGTTCAAATCAGATCCTTTGATTGTGATGCTGGTCCCACCGGCTCGCGGACCCTTCTTCGGAGTCACGCTCTGGGGTTCAGGCTCCTGATAAATCACAGCACTGAGGCATGAACACAGCTCCACCCGACACCAGGTACACACTTACACTGCACACAGGAGGGCTGGGAATGATTCAAACATCATCTGAGGCATGAACACAACTCCACCCGACACCAGGTACACACTTACACTGCACACAGGAGGGCTGGGAATGATTCAAACATCATCTGAGGCATGAACACAACTCCACCTGGGAATAGTTCACCAGGCACACACTTACACTGCACACAGGAGGGCTGGGAATGATTCAAACATCATCTGAGGCATGAACACAACTCCACCCGACACCAGGTACACACTTACACTGCACACAGGAGGGCTGGGAATGATTCAAACATCATCTGAGGCATGAACACAACTCCACCCGACACCAGGTACACACCCACACTGCACACAGGAGGGCTGGGAATGATTCAAACATCATCTGAGGCATGAACACAACTCCACCCGACACCAGGTACACACTTACACTGCACACAGGAGGGCTGGGAATGATTCAAACATCATCTGAGGCATGAACACAACTCCACCCTGACACCAGGTACACACTTACACTGCACACAGGAGGGCTGGGAATGATTCAAACATCATCTGAGGCATGAACACAACTCCACCGACACCAGGTACACACTTACACTGCACACAGGAGGGCTGGGAATGATTCAAACATCATCTGAGGCATGAACACAACTCCACCCGACACCAGGTACACACTTACACTGCACACAGGAGGGCTGGGAATGATTCAAACATCATCTGAGGCATGAACACAACTCCACCCGACACCAGGTACACACTTACAATGCACACAGGAGGGCTGGGAATGATTCAAACATCATCTGAGGCATGAACACAACTCCACCCGACACCAGGTACACACTTACACTGCACACAGGAGGGCTGGGAATGATTCAAACATCATCTGAGGCATGAACACAACTCCACCCGACATCAGGTACACACTTACACTGCACACAGGAGGGCTGGGAATGATTCAAACATCATCTGAGGCATGAACACAACTCCACCCGACATCAGGTACACACTTACAATGCACACAGGAGGACTGGGAATGATTCAAACATCATCTGAGGCATGAACACAACTCCACCGACACCAGGTACACAACAATGCACAGGAGGACTGGGAATGATTCAAACATCATCTGAGGCATACACAACTCCACCCGACACCAGGTACACACTTACACTGCACACAGGAGGGCTGGGAATGATTCAAACATCATCATGAACCAACTCCACCTGAAGGTACACACTACAACCCACAGGAGGGCTGGGAATGATTCAAACATCATCTGAGGCATGAACACAACTCCACCCGACACCAGGTACACACTTACACTGCACACAGCAATGCAATGAAATGCCATGTGGAGTCTTGTAAGCAAGTGGCTTTAACAGCAGTAACAGAACTGAAGCTTCATGAAGGCAAGGATGGAAAGACTCCTATTGCATAGCAGTTTCACCACCCATTCCAGGTTGTAATACTATATGTGCTTGATTAACCCCAGTCTGTAGATAACAAGTGCAAGCTTATTAAACTCATAGTAAAACCAGAAATGGATCAAACTGCTATGCAATGGGAGTTTTATTTTCGTCCCTGAAAAGAGTAAACCCAAGTGAGAGCTACAACTCTGTTACAATCACGGCCAGTAGAATCTTCAAACGTGTTTCTCTGACTACAAAAAAAAGTGCTCAAACTTGGTAAAAAAAATAAATAAAATGAACAGGAGAGGGAGCCTCTCCTCCTTACCCTGTAGGCAAACTCCACGTCAGAGTCCCCCGTATTTCCATCAGCCATCATCACCCTCACGCTCCCTTGTTTCATTTCAGTGACTGCTTCAAGTTCACAGATAACACTGAAAATGAGAAACAGCATCCCACTGTGAAGCAAATCCTTGTCTATTAAAAATCACACACACACATCAACCCAGCATGCCCTGCAAATTGACACCCACCATGCCCTGCACACTGACAGCCAGCACATTGACACCCAGCATGCCCTGCACACTGATCCCCAGCATGCCCTGCACACTGACAGCCAGCACATTGATACCCAGCATGCCCTGCACACTGACAGCCAGCACACTGATCCCCAGCATGCCCTGCACACTGATCCCCAGCATGCCCTGCACACTGATCCCCAGCATGCCCTGCACACTGATCCCCAGCATGCCCTGCACATTGATAACCAGCATGCCCTGCACACTGATACCCAGCACACTGATACCCAGCATGCCCTGCACACTGATACCCAGCACACTGATACCCAGCATGCCCTGCACATTGATCCCCAGCATGCCCTGCACACTGATAGGACCTGCTGTCCTGTACCTGGTAGACACGGAGTATCTGTCCTCCTCGTGTAGGCAGGGGACGCCTGCCACAGTGATGTTCCATATGTCCTCCTTCTTGATTCCCATGTTGGACCCTTTGATGGTCAGAGAGATTCCTCCCTGCAGTGGACCATTACGAGGCACGATCTGAAACAGAGGAGACAATGTAACCCTCACTGCACTGCACAATCCCAGGACTACTGCCTTAACAAGCTCAACCACACCACCAAGAGACAAACATTTTATTTCCTATAAAAAACAACGTCATTTTCAAATCAATCCTTCTGTCGAGGATAAAAACAATGACATCATTTCCCCAGTGTTGTGCTTTTTGTTTCAGCACTTCTAGATGAACCTGCTTAACTAAGAACATAAGAAAGTTTACAAACGAGAGGCCATTCAGCCCATCTTGCTCGTTTGGTTGTTAGTAGCTTATCGATCCCAGAATCTCATCAAGCAGCTTCTTGAAGGATCCCAGGGTGTCAACTTCAACAACATTACTGGAGAGTTGGTTCCAGACCCTCACAATTCTCTGTGTAAAAAAGTGCCTCCTATTTTCTGTTCTGAATGCCCCTTTATCTAATCTCCATTTGTGACCCCTGGTCCTTGTTTCTTTTTTTCAGGTCAAAAAAGTCCCCTGGGTCAACACTGTTAATACCTTTTAAGATTTTGAATGCTTGAATCAGATCACCGCATAGTCTTCTCTGTTCAAGACTGAATATATTAAATTCTTTTAGCCTGTCTGCATACGACATGCCTTTTAAACACAGGATACTGCTCTTCTTTGCACTCTTTCTAGAGCAGCAATATCCTTTTTGTAACAAAGTGACCAGAATTATTCTATTCTACCCTTGCCTGTTTTAAAATGACTGCAGCAATCACAATGCATCTTACCTGTTCTGCACGAACATGTGTTGCATACAGGAGGTCTCAAATGTGCAGTTTTGACAGAAACACATGTTATAGTAAGCATGCAATTTTACACTCCTGAGGTGAAATGTAATTGTCATGGAAACAAAGAACCTTCTTTAACTAAATGGAGTGCCAGGTATTGCGTTTTAAAATGCAAATACAGGTTTGCTGCAATTGCACATATTCTAGAGCTGTGTAGCCAACGGAAGAGCACCACGGGGTGGTAGCAGGGTGGTCCAGTGGTTAAAGTCCAGGGCTTGTAACCAGAAGGTCACTGGTTCTAATCCCACCTCTGCCACTGACTGACTCAGTGTGTGTGACCTTGAGCAAGTCACTTAACCTCCTTGTGCTCCATCCTGAGGATGAGATGTTAAATCAATGTCCTATTGTAAGTGACTCTGCATATAATGCACAGTTCACACCCTACCTCTGTAAAGTGCTTTGTGATTGTGGTCCACTATGAAAGGCTCTATATAAAAATAAAGATATTATTATTATATTATCAGTCCTTTCAGGGAGAGGTGTTTCCAGCTGAACTCACGTCCAGGATCTTTGGCATCGGACACAGCTCCTCCTCCCTTGGGCAGGTTGTGCTGTAGAGGCAGGACTTGGGGTGACTGCACCAGGCAGCCATACTTGGTCCTTGACTTTACACAGGCTGCAGTCCTCTCGTCCGAGCGAACAGTTATACAAGGTGACTGGAGAAGAGGGAAGAAAGAGATGGAAGTTGAGGTGCTTCTGGCGCTTTTCAGATAGTCCAGGAAAGCTGGTGGCTTGCAGTCTGGTGGTCCCCAAGCCAGCACCTTAACCGCTGTACAGTGCAGGTGTGTGTAAGAGCAGGGTGCGTTCTATCAACACCCAGCCTGCACTGCCACTGGGGATCCTCACATGCATCTGTCATTAACACAGAGTGTATACTCTGTGTGCTCTTTCAGAATTGTACGCGTGCACAGGACTGGATTTTCAAACGCTGCTCCTCACTTGCAAGGCTATTCATGGTTGTGCCCCTGCCTGTTTGCAGGACTTGCTTATTGCCTACACACTGGTCAGTGCATTGAGATTGGTAAATGACGACCTCTTAGTAATTCCAAGAACTATTAAAAACCTCCTGTTCGAGCTCTCTTCCAAATGTTATCCTGAATGCGGAGTCTGTCACTGAAATCTAACCTCAAAACACCTCTCTTTCATTTGCACTTTGGAGCTCTTTCGGCTCGCTGTGTATTTGTGTAAAGCACTGGG
Source organism: Huso huso (assembly GCA_036884735.1). Lineage (NCBI taxonomy): Eukaryota > Metazoa > Chordata > Actinopteri > Acipenseriformes > Acipenseridae > Huso > Huso huso. The sequence continues at coordinate 70,188,750 of CM072668.1, forward strand.
ATGCTTGTACATGAAGGATGCTGTATAAATGAAACTGGTCTGGTAAATTGGTATACAGAGGTGTTAAAACTCCAGCTTTAAGGGCTCAAATGCAGCTTCAAACCTGGCAATTCACTGCAAAGGTTACTGCACCTTTAACTTCTGTACTTGCTTTACAATGAGATCAGTCTCCAATGGTAACTTCAGGAGCAGCTACACACTGATCAATAAAAAAAGAAAATGCGGCTCACCATTCAGATTGCTGTCTATCTTATTACTGCCTTCTTTCACATAGAACAGGAGATCCCTCATCTGCCCTTTATCGTAGGAGAACTGTGTGAAGGGACACAAAGAAGAGAGGGTTACTGTGACTCTGCACACAGGGATTGTGTTTAACTTGCACAACGTGTCTCTGAATACCAAACATGTAATTACTGCAACATTCCCCATAAGGGGGAGCCAGAGCATCACGTCTAATTTAAATCACAGATCACAAGAAAGAGGGGTTGCAGCTCAAACCACCACTGAAATCTCTCTTTTAAAAGGGTGCGCTTTATATTTGCAACACTGAGCTGTTAAAACATTTCACAGGACACGCTGCAGGGAGCAGACACATTAGGAAAAACTGCACCACTCACCTCGTAACCCTGGAACTCGTAGGTTTGATCCTCTTTTAATACAATCTCCACCTCCGTTGAACCCATCAATTCAGTGCCCATCTTGAACGTTTTGCCCTGTGGGAGTAGGAACAGGACTTCGTTTTAGTGCCGGTGTGTGCGTGGGTCAATTAAAAAAAGTTCATATTACTTTAGGAACATGTCATAAGCATTGTGCATCCCTTAACTCAATCTCTTTTACAGTATACAGTACTTCAGGAAAGATATTACCAACACATTATACTATATACTTCAATTGTTAAAGCTGTCTGGTTTGTTGCATTGTGTGTATTTATTTTTACGAGGCTGTGATTTCTATCCCTGGTAGTGCAGGGTGACCGTTAAGGACTGTTGTGTGCCTCTCAGTGGAGGCTACGATACAGCGTACACACAAGTCAAAGAATGAAGTTAGAATTCCTGCTCCACTTGCCTTGTAGAAATCCAGATTCCTCCCAGTGAAGGTAATGCTGGTCCTCAAGCCCACCGAAATCAGAGGATGGGAAGGGCTTTCAAACCGAGGACAGCTCATTGGCTAAACAATTAGAAAACAATAAAACAAACACAATGTTATAATAAAGAACTGATAATCTCAGCATGCCAATTCAGTAAAGAAAACAGTGTGTGTGTGTGTGTGCTTGAATGCACACATGTGTGGGAGAGAGATTTAAAAAGTAGTGCTCGGACATTGCTGGATATGTAATCGAATGACAGAAAAGCATGTCCACATCTGCCAGAAATCACTCACTTTGCCAGAATTTTCATGACATATGGTATGTGGGAAAAAAGAGCTCCATCTGGGATGAACATATTTAAAAAAAGCTAAAGCAGAAGATCAATACAGCTGCTCTTGATGCCCTATTTAAAATAAAGCTAGTGTCTTTTGACAGCAAGAAGTAACCAGAGTCCAGATCAGGATGTATCTGCAACCCAAGCTGCCAAATAATGACTGTTCTGAAGGTCACAGGTGCTGCTTCAGAGAGGGAGTCTGTTTCTGTCTGCGATACAGACGCAGGTACATCACTCCACCCTTCCTCACGCTTTCCAACACAGGCCCAACTTGCAAGGGAAATGCCCCCATTTGTAATTTTATTTTCAGAAATTTGAAAACAGTTTGTGTGACCTCTATGGAGTTCGAGAAGCTGCCCTAACTTTGAAAAATAGAAAAAATAGATACATGGATAGGACACTTAACATGGTCCAATTGTGCATGCAGTGACCGAAGGGGATACAGTGATCAGTGTGAACTAAAAGAAAAAAAAATAGTAATAATCCACACTTTGTCAACCCCTTGCCAGAAGGACAAGCTAGACCAAACTCCACACACGCCCTCTGACCCTTACCTGTGCGTGCTTTATGACGTACACGTCCTGAGTCTCTGCGTCATTTTCGCTGCACTTGTGATCCTTGATGTTCCACTGACAGCGCCACTCGCTGGTCACACACGAGGCACACCTAGCGTTAAAAACACACAGGATCAGAACGCTGCCACAGTGCTACCACAGAAGACACGTCCCTGAACCACAAGACAGCCACAGTCCGAGCCACGAGACAGACACAGTACTCACGGTGTGTTCGTGAGCATCTTTGCAGCCGCACTGCAGTCGTAGAAGCGGTACTGTCCGACGGCCAGCTCCACGTGGGAATCCTTAAAGGTCAACTTTACCTCCACTGCAACGAAATCTGACACACAAACGGCATTCAGCACACATGTTTAACAACCGCTTGAGTTCTTCTGCAATCCCAGAATTAAACCTGTAACCCACGTGTCCTACAGCCAGCTCCTGTTTTTGTAACTAACTTGCCGAGATTCATTACAAAAACAAAGAGATACCTTCAACAATGAACATTCAGGCTCCTCACTAATATAGATATAGTTCAGGAGTTCTCTTTTCCTTAAAGAAGTCTCACTTTACCATTGGTCATTGATGAGAATTGGCAACCATGAAACGATACTGATTTATCTAAACCGAATTTAAAAGGCGTCCGATCATTTTTTTATCTGTAGGATGTAAAACAACAAGTGGATTCTGCTGTAAAGCACATAACATTGGGTTTAAGGATCCAAGAAGATCAGGGTGCATTGCAGAGCAGGGTGCATTGCAGAGCAGGGTGCACCTCAGAGCAGGGTGCATTGCAGAACAGGGTGCACACAGAGCAGGGTGCAGTGCAGAGCAGGGTGCATTGCAGAGCAGGGTGCACGCAGAGCAGGGTGCATTGCAGAGCAGGGTGCATTGCAGAGCAGGGTGCACACAGAGCAGGGTGCATTGCAGAGCAGGGTGCATTGCAGAGCAGGGTGCACACAGAGCAGGGTGCATTGCAGAGCAGGGTGCATTGCAGAGCAGGGTGCACACAGACCAGGGTGCATTGCAGAGCAGGGTGCACTGGAGTGCGGGGTACTGCAGAGCAGGGTGCACTGCTGAGCAGGGTGCATGGTTAGCAAGCTCACCTTGTGATTCAGGTGTTTGGGGGATATTGACGACCTCTGGAGGAGAGCAGGTTATAGACTTGCCCGGTTCAATCACAGCCTGACTCTTAGAGCCTCCGAAATCACACTCCAGCTGATCGCTCTCTGTAATGTCTGGGAAAGGCACCAAAGTCATACTGACCTGAAAATGGAAAAATGATTGCCTTAGTTATTTATCCTGGCTATCTAGAAAATGAAAAAAGCAATAGCTCAGATCAAAGCTAATTCAAACAGAGATCTTCCACAGCCCCCACTATGTCTGTAAATTCAAGATAAGAGTTGAATGTAATAACATAAGAAAGTTTACAAACGAGAGGAGGCCATTCGACCCGTCTCGCTCGTTTGGTTGTTAGTAGCTTATTGATCCCAGAATCTCATCAAACAGCTTCTTGAAGGATCCCAGGGTGGGGAATTGCATATCAGTTTGAGTCGTCTCAAAGCATGCAGTAAAATGGAGAAAATGTATTGTATCTGCGCCATTGGTAGGTTCGGTTTTACAGAACAGCAATTGAAATCGAAAACTTTTTAAAAAGTCACATGACCTCAATATTAGGTCTGAGGTCAATGTCAAAGTCTCGATGTATTGCAGTCACCCCCGCAATGGTTTCTGGGACAAAAGGCTTTGACACAGCGATGGCGGCAGTTCTGTAAACTCACCGACACAAGTGTTCATTCTTCTTGCACGATACACAAGACTGAACTTGACAGAGAAAACAAATCAGAAGTCAGCGTTTTACGGACTTCTAGACTCAAGAGTGGGTGTGTCTTACATGGTGACATCACTACTTTTATTTTTCAGGACACACCCAAAAAGAGTCCAATCTGGGGCTCCACAGACAACAGCAGGCAGATCCCCTGCAGCCCTGTTTGTCAGCAGTGACATACCCACAGTGGTTGTGTCACGGGTGTGACTATTTATTTATCCACTATTTCACTGATGTATTTTTGTATTCACATTATTGTAACTGTGTGTGTTAGTATTACTAAGCACTATTCTGATTTGCGCAGGGTGTGTGCTGTATTGATTTGCAGGGTGTGTGCTGTATTGATTTGCAGGGTGTGTGCTGTATTGATTTGCAGGGTGTGTGTTGTATTGATTTGCAGGGTGTGTGCTGTATTGATTTGCAGGGTGTGTGTTGTATTGATTTGCAGGGTGTGTGTTGTATTGATTTGCAGGGTGTGTGTTGTATTGATTTGCGCAGGGTGTGTGTGTTGTATTGATTTGCGCAGGGTGAGTGTTGTATTGATTTGCAGGGTGTGTGTTGTATTGATTTGCAGGGTGTGTGTTGTATTGATTTGCAGGTGTGTGCTGTATTGATTTGCGCAGGGTGTGTGTTGTATTGATTTGCAGGGTGTGTGTTGTATTGATTTGCAGGGTGTGTGTTGTATTGATTTGCAGGGTGTGTTGTATTGATTTGCAGGGTGTGTGTTGTATTGATTTGCAGGGTGTGTGTTTGTATTGATTTGTTGTATTGATTTGCAGGGTGTGTGTTGTATTGATTTGCAGGGGTGTGTTGTATTGATTGATTTGCAGGGTGTGTGTTCTATTGATTTGCAGGGTGTGTGTTGTATTGATTTTTGCAGGGTGTGTGTTGTATTGATTTGCAGGGTGTGTGTTGTATTGATTTGCAGGGTGTGTGTTGTATTGATTTGCAGGGTGTGTGTTGTATTGATTTGCAGGGTGTGTGTTGTATTGATTTGCAGGGTGTGTGTTGTATTGATTTGCGCAGGGTGAGTGTTGTATTGATTTGCAGGGTGTGTGCTGTATTGATTTGCAGGGTGTGTGTTGTATTGATTTGCAGGGTGTGTGCTGTATTGATTTGCAGGGTGTGTGTTGTATTGATTTGCAGGAGTGTGTGCTGTATTGAATTTGTGTGTTGTATTGATTTGCAGGGTGTGTGCTGTATTGATTTGCGCGGGGTGTGTGCTGTATTGATTTGCAGGGTGTGTGTGCTGTATTGATTTGCAGGGTGTGTACTGCTTTATTGATTTGCAGGTGTGTGCTGTATTGATTTGCAGGGTGTGTGTTGTATTGATTTGCAGGGTGTGTGTTGTATTGATTTGCAGGGTGTGTGTTGTATTGATTTGTAGGGTGTGTGTTGTATTGATTTTGCAGGGTGTGTGTTGTATTGATTTGCAGGGTGTGTGTTGTATTGATTTGCAGGGTGTGTGCTGTATTGATTTGCAGGGTGTGTGCTGTATTGATTTGCAGGGTGTGTGCTGTATTGATTTGCAGGGTGTGTGTTGTATTGATTTGCAGGGTGTGTGTTGTATTGATTTGCAGGGTGTGTGTTGTATTGATTTGCGCAGGGTGTGTGTTGTATTGATTTGCGCAGGGGTGTGTGTTGTATTGATTTGCAGGGTGTGTGTTGTATTGATTTGCAGGTATTGTGCTGTATTGATTTGCAGGGTGTGTGCTGTATTGATTTGCAGGGTGTGTGTTGTATTGATTTGCAGGAATGTGTGCTGTAGTGCAAGGGTGTGTGTTGTATTGATTTTTGCAGGGGGGTGTGTTGTATTGATTTGCAGGGTGTGTGTTGCTGTATTGATTTGCAGGAATTGTGTGTTGTATTGATTTGCAGGGTGTGTGTTGTATTGATTTGCAGGGTGTGTGTAACCAATTTTGTATTGATTTGCAGGAATTGTGTGTTGTATTGATTTGCAGGGTGTGTGTTGTATTGATTTGCAGGAATTTGTGTTATTTGTATTGATTTGCAGGGTGTGCTGTATTGATTTGCAGGGTGTGTGTTGTATTGATTTGCGCAGGGTGTGTGCTGTATTGATTTGCAGGGTGTGTGTTGTATTGATTGCATGTTTTGGGAATTGTGATTTACTGTATTGATTTGCAGGGTGTGTGTTGTATTGATTTGCAGGGTGTGTGCTGTATTGATTTGCAGGGTGTGTGTTGTATTGATTTGCAGGGTGTGTGTTGTGTATTGATTTGCAGGGTGTGTGTTGTATTGATTTGCAGAATTATTGTGTTGTATTGTATTTACAGGGTGTGTGCTGTATTGATTTGCAGGGTGTGTGCTGTATTGATTTGCAGGGTGTGTGTTGTATACGGGTTGATTTTGCAGGGTGTGTGTTGTATTGATTTGCAGGGTGTGTGTTGTATTGATTTGCAGGGTGTGTGTTGTATTGATTTGCAGGGTGTGTGCTGTATTGATTTGCAGGGTGTGTGTTGTATTGATTTGCAGGGTGTGTGTTGTATTGATTTGCAGGGTGTGTGTTGTATTGATTTGCAGGGTGTGTGTTGTATTGATTTGCAGGGTGTGTGCTGTATTGATTTGCGCAGGGTGTGTGCTGTATTGATTTGCAGGGTGTGTGCTGTATTGATTTGCACTTTACTATCACACAAGGAGGGCATGGACCTGTGCTTTTAAACTGGAAGAGCACTTCCTACTTCGCTTAAGTGACCGCTGGGGGATGGGACTCCATTTGTTTAATTAACAGGCATAGATTTTAAAAGGGCAAACTTGTAACACAGAAGGGAGTTCTGCAGGGACAGCGTTCCATGCTGCACCACACTGTTGTATCCCGGAGGCTGTGGTTACTGGTATGGGGGGTTGCTAAATTAAGCTGTAGGCTGAGGAGGATGCTGTGTTATGTTACTGTTTGTGTTAAACAGGACATCTGCAATTACAGAACAACTTATAAATTAATTAAGCTGTACTGGGCAGCTGTGAAAGGGAGGGATGCTGGGAAATGAAGTCTTTCTTTTTTTTTTCCGTTAATGCAAAGAAGTCTTTCTTTCACGTTAAGTCCAGCTGTGAAAGGGAGGATGCTGGGAAATGAAGTCTTTCTTTTTCACGTTAATCATAAGTCCAGCTGTGAAAGGGAGGATGCTGGGAAATAAGTCTTTCTTTTTTGTCACGCTGTGAAAAAGTCCAGCTGTGAAAGGGAGGATGCTGGGAAATGAAGTCTTTCTTTTCACGTTAATCATAAGTCCAGCTGTGAAAGGAGGATGCTGGGAAATGAAGTCTTTCTTTTTCACGTTAATCATAAATCCAGCTGTGAAAGGGAGGATGCTGGGAAATGAAGTCTTTCTTTTCACGTTAAGGGATGCATAAGTCCAGCTGTGAAAGGGAGGATGCTGGAAATGAAGTCTTTCTTTTCACGTTAATGCTGGGAAATGAAGTCTTTCCAGCTGTGAAAGGGAGGGATGCTGGGAAATGAAGTCTTTCTTTCACGTTAATCATAGTCCAGCTGTCAGCTGTGAAAGGGAGGGATGCTGGAAATGAAGGAGTCTCTTTCTTTTTTCCGTTAATCATAAGTCCAGCTGTGAAAGGGAGGGCGGCTGGGAAATGAAGTCTTTCTTTTCGTTTTCAGCTGTGAAAGGAGGATGCTTAGTCTTTCTTTTTTTAAGTCCAGCTGTGAAAGGGAGGGATGCTGGGAAATGAAGTCTTTCTTTTTCACGTTAATGCGCAAGTCCAGCTGTGAAAGGGAGGGACGCTGGGAAATGAAGTCTTTCTTTTTCACGTTAATGCGCAAGTCCAGCTGTGAAAGGGAGGGACGCTGGGAAATGAAGTCTTTCTTTTTCACGTTAATCATAAGTCCAGCTGTGAAAAAAGGAGGGGGCTGGAAATGAAGTCTTTCTTTTTTCAGTCCGTTGAAGTCTTTCTTTTCCACGTTAATCGTCATAAGTCCAGCTGTGAAAGGAGGGCGCTGGAAATGAAGTCTTTCTTTTTCACGTTAATGCGCAAGTCCAGCTGTGAAAGGGAGGGATGCTGGGAAATGAAGTCTTTCTTTTTCACGTTAATGCGCAAGTCCAGCTGTGAAAGGGAGGGATGCTGGGAAATCCAGCTGTGAAAGGAGGGGCGCTGGGAAATGAAGTCTTTCTTTTTCACGTTAATCGCATAAGTCCAGCTGTGAAAAGGAGGGGCGCTGGGAAATGAAGTCTTTCTTTTTCACGTTAATCGCCAAGTCCAGCTGTGAAAGGGAGGATGCTGGGAAATGAAGTCTTTCTTTTTCACGTTGTCGCAAGTCCAGCTGTGAAAGGGAGGGATGCTGGGAAATGAAGTCTTTCTTTTCACGTTATCATAAGTCCAGCTGTGAAAGGAGGGACGCTGGGAAATGAAGTCTTTCTTTTCACGTTAATCGCAAGTCCAGCTGTGAAAGGGAGGGGCTCGCTGGAAATGAAGTCTTTTTTTCGTTAATCGCCAAGTCCAGCTGTGAAAGGGAGGGATGCTGGGAAATGAAGTCTTTCTTTTTCACGTTAATGCGCAAGTCCAGCTGTGAAAGGGAGGGATGCTGGGAAATGAAGTCTTTTCTTTTCAGCGTTAATTTCATAAAGTCCAGCTGTGAAAGGGAGGCGGCTGGGAAATGAAGTCTTTCTTTTTCACGTTGTCAGCATGAAAGGGTCCAGCTGTGAAAGGAGGGAGGGATGCTGGGAAATGAAGTCTTTCTTTTTTCACGTTAATCGCATAAGTCCAGCTGTGAAAAGGGATGCTGGGAGGGGCAGCTGTGGGAAATGAAGTCTTTCTTCTTTTCACGTTAATCGCGCAAGTCCAGCTGTGAAAAGGGAGGGGCGCTGGGAAATGGGAAAGAAGTCTTTCTTTTCCGTTAATGTAAAAGTCCAGCTGTGAAAGGGAGGGAAGGGACGCTGGAAATGAAGTCTTTCTTTTCACGTTAATCGAATGAAGTCTTTCAAGTCCAGCTGTGAAAGGGAGGGACGCTGGAAATGAAGTCTTTCTTTTTTTTTTTCACGTTAATGCTGAAATGAAGTCCAGCTGTGAAAAGGGAGGATGCTGGGAAATGAAGTCTTTCTTTTTCACGTTAATCATAAGTCCAGCTGTGAAAGGGGAGGGATGCTGGGGAAATGAAGTCTTTCTTTTTTCACGTTAGTCCGCTGTGAAGGAGGAGGATGCTAAGTCCAGCTGTGAAAGGGAGGGATGCTGGGAAATGAAGTCTTTCTTTTTTCTTTTCCGCGTTAATGCTGGGAAATGAAGTCAGCTGTGAAAGCTGGGGGGGATGCTGGGAAATGAAGTCTTTCTTTTTTCACGTTAAGGGCGCTGGGAAAAGTCCAGCTGTGAAAGGGAGGGATGCTGGGAAATGAAGTCTTTCTTTTTCACGTTAATGCGCAAGTCCAGCTGTGAAAGGGAGGGATGCTGGGAAATGAAGTCTTTCTTTTTCACGTTAATGCGCAAGTCCAGCTGTGAAAGGGAGGGATGCTGGGAAATGAAGTCTTTCTTTTTCACGTTAATGCGCAAGTCCAGCTGTGAAAGGAGGGGATGCTGAAATGAAGTCTTTCTTTTCACGTTGTCATAGTCCAGCTGTGAAAGGGAGGGATGCTGGGAAATGAAGTCTTTCTTTTCACGTTGTCTGGAAATGAAGTCTTTCCAGCTGTGAAAGGAGGGCGCTGGGAAATGAGGAGGGGTCTTTCTTTTTTCACGTTAATCGCAAGTCCAGCTGTGAAAGGGAGGATGCTGGGAAATGAAGTCTTTCTTTTCACGTTAAATATAAGTCCAGCTGTGAAAGGGAGGATGCTGGGAAATGAAGTCTTTCTTTTTCCGTTGTCATAAGTCCAGCTGTGAAAGGGAGGATGCTGGAAATGAAGTCTTTCTTTTCATGCGTTTCTTTTTCCGTTGTCATAAGTCCAGCTGTGAAAGGGAGGGATGCTGGGAAATGAAGTCTTTCAGCGTTAATGAAGTCCAGCTGTGAAAGGGAGGGAAATGAATCTTTCTTTTTCCGTTAATGTAAATCCAGCTGTGAAAGGGAGGATCTTTCTTTCTTTTTCACGTTGTCATAAGTCCAGCTGTGAAAGGGAGGATGCTGGAAATGAAGTCTTTCTTTTCACGTTAATGCGCAAGTCCAGCTGTGAAAGGGAGGATGCTGGGAAATGAAGTCTTTCTTTTTCCGTTAATGCGATCCAGCTGTGAAAGTCCAGCTGTGAAAGGAGGGAGGCTGGGAAATGAAGTCTTTCTTTTTCACGTTAATGCGCCAAGTCCAGCTGTGAAAGGAGGGGCGCTGAAATGAAAAGGATCTTTCTTTTTTTTCACGTTAATGCGCAAGTCCAGCTGTGAAAGGGAGGGATGCTGGGAAATGAAGTCTTTCTTTTTCACGTGAAAGAGGATGCCGAAGTCCAGCTGTGAAAGGAGAGGGATGCTGGGAAATGAAGTCTTTCTTTTTCACGTTAATGCGCAAGTCCAGCTGTGAAAGGGAGGGACGCTGGGAAATGAAGTCTTTCTTTTTCACGTTAATGCGCAAGTCCAGCTGTGAAAGGGAGGGATGCTGGGAAATGAAGTCTTTCTTTTTCACGTTAATGCGCAAGTCCAGCTGTGAAAGGAGGGATGCTGGGAAATGAAAGGGACACTGCCGTCCAGCTGTGAAAGAAAGGGACACTGGGAAATGAAGTCTTTCTTTTTCAATTTAATGCACAGGCGCAGCTTTCCTTCAGTTCTGATGTCAAAAGGAAGCAACAGAACCGGAAGCCAGACTGGGAAGTTTTGTACGCTGGGAACTATTGTATCCGACACGGACCGGCTCGCGGAGGAAAGCCGAGGAGACAGCCGCGCCACCACTATCTGTTACACTGCTGGACAGAGAGCTTCGAGGACGGGTTCCCAGAGGCTTCAAGTCCTTATATTTGAACTTGGAGCCCAGAGAAGATTACACCACTTTTATTGACTGGGAATAAAAACTGTGAGAACTACTTTGTTTTAATTCCCTCTTCTAGTTTGTTTCAGAGCTAGTTAGCAGTAGTTTTAGGCACTGGGTTTTATTTGTGTTTTAAAGGATAATATATAAACAGTGATATTTTACTCTTTTACTGATGGAGAGAAAACAATAGCTTATTTGCAGTTTCTGCTTAATTTAAATTTTACTTCTCTGTGCTGCTACTCCATCGGTAATAAGACTATTACTGTGGCATTGCTTTGGTTAAATCTGAATGTAATAAACTGTTCTAATTAAATTCTGTCTTTTTGCATGGTGGGGTTTTGGTGTTGCTCCCCTGAAATTCAAAGCATCTGTGTGCTTAGTGATCGTACAACACAACTATTTCTTAGGGTGTAATTCCCCAAGTGGTGTAGATCGGTGACTACAATAGATACAATCACAAATACAATAGCCACCCTTGGCCATGACGGTTGCATGCGGCTCATGTTCTCTGGAGAGTAGCTGATGATCTGGACACACTCCTGGCTGAGGCTCCAGATCCAGTGGTTGTCCTCCACAGCCCTGGGGCAGGCTGACCTCCTGGTGCACCTGGGGGGAGGGGACAGGTTCTCGTTAGCTCATTCATTTGTGTTTTATCCATCAGCGGTGTGTCAATGCTTCTCAATGGCACAGTTAACACACTGAAACAGCACTGCAGCACCACGGAAACAGCAAGACCTGCAAAAGGCTGGTTTAACGCAAAGTTGTTTTTTGTAGGAAACAAACAGTCCAAAACTTAGATCATGTATTTTTACTTGCACTGGAGATAATGACCGTGTGATCTCAACAGAACGGTTTGAAACATCGAGATCCTGAGATAATGATTGTGTGATCTCAAAAGAACAGTTTGAAACATCGAGATCCTGAGATAATGATTGTGTGATCTCAACAGAACAGTTTGAAACATCGAGATCCTGAGATAATGATTGTGTGATCTCAACAGAACAGTTTGAAACATCGAGATCCTGAGATAATGATTGTGTGATCTCAACAGAACGGTTTGAAATGTTAAGCCCTACAGAGCATGCACTCTGATCAAGTGGCTCCCCTTTGACTTACATCAGCAAGGGGAGAGGGATTCTGTGACACGCACATTAAGAAGGCTGAAGGGTACAGTACTTACTTTCCCTCAGCCACACACCAGCCACAGTATGGGTCTCTCGCTGCCACACAGGACTGGCAGCCACTTCTCCAGTGGCACTCCTGCACCGGGACACGAGTTACCTGCACCACAATTTACAGCACAGTCAAAACAGATGACCGACAGAACAACAGAGTGATCACTTAGGCAGTTTTTTACATCTGTGATTTCTGGAATGAACGGGTTGACATGAAAATGCATGCAGTACAGACATTGCATTATTTAAAGCTTACATTGCCTCGACTTACTTTCAGGGGAAGGCATTTCACAAGAATGCTACTTCAGCTACGGGTTCTGCACCAAGCGAAGTGCAAACAGGAACTGCATCAGAAATGAAGCTCATCTGCCAGCCGTGACACAGCCGACCCCCGACCCCAACTTCAAAATGTATTACCCTGACCCACTGACCCCAGCGAACAGAACACAGCATCTTACCTCCTTCAAAATGTATTATCCTGACCCACTGACCCCAGAGAACAGAACACAGCATCTTACCTCCTTCAAAATGTATTACCCTGACCCACTGACCCTAGAGAACAGAACACCGCCTCTTACCTCCTTTTCGGTCGTGACGTAAATGTGATCCTGACCTGCATCAAAAAATAGGTTTTTGTTCACCCTGGTGTTCCCCACCGTCTTCTTGTCATACTGTTCAGCCGAGCCACTGAGATGCACCTGAAACAGGTAAAGAAATACACTGTTACGCTGCCTCTGTGGCGCCTCCCGCAGGGTGAGGGGATGATACAGCCCTCTGCCCCACCTGGTCTCTCTAAGGACCTTGTAGACAAGAGAGAACCAAAAGAAGGACATCTGCTCAGAGTGAGATGAGAAGAGGACACCTACCTTGTAGATCAGAGGGAGGTGAGAAGAGGACACCTACCTTGTAGATCAGAGGGAGGTGAGACGAGGACACCTACCTTGTAGATCACAGCGAGGTGAGAAGAGGACACCTACCTTGTAGATCAGAGGGAGGTGAGACGAGGACACCTACCTTGTAGATCAGAGGGAGGTGAGACGAGGACACCTACCTTGTAGATCCAGCCTCTGTCTGTTCCCAGGAAGGCGATGGTGTGCTCATTCTCCACTGCCACAGCCACTGCACTCAGGTGCTCCTCGTAGGTTATGACTGCTTCAGCCGAAATCCCAAAATCAGGCGTGCTCGCAAGGGGAGAGGGAAGAAAGTCTTCTCCACACGGATGGTCACCTGCTGTCTGATAACCACAAAGTAAAAATAATTCTAGTACAGTCAACATCGCACGAGCAAAACAGGGAAAAAATAATCCCAGAATAAATACAATCAAGAAATCACAGCCATGAATACATAGTTTTTTAAATAAATTACTACGTACCCTTGTAAAGTTCTAAACAGAATTTGAAGTTTTTAAAAATCTTTAACAAAAGAGAAATCTGTAAAAATGAAGTACAATCCTTGCGCTGGACAGTGACAGTGCAGTTTCAAATTAAGAGCTGGTAACTAAGGGGTTAAATCTGGAAGACAAGTCAGGTTTTTTAAAAAAAGGTCAATTAAAATGTTGTTGTTTTTTTCTTAATTTATTTTATTAACTATAATAAAACATCGCAAGGGCAAAGAAAAGGGTTTGCTAGATGAATATTTTAAAAAGCCGGTACCTTCTGTTCACAGTTTTTTGGCCAGACCCCGTTTGAAATAGTAGAGTATGGTGTGTAGACAGCCTGCTTCTCACCAATGTACCCAACCCCACTGTAACAAGCATCCTGGATTTCTCTCAGTCTCTTGTTGATCTCCTTCAGAGAGTACATACAGAGGGCCGAGGCTTGGCTCTGATCAGTCTGACTGTCTGTGCGAACACCACGAACAGCACCTTGTCCTCGGTCGTCACCCTCCGTGCAGCCCTGGCGCATCCATACTCCCGCCAGGCGCTCCCGGGAAGGCCCTTAACGCCGCCTGCACCTTGCTGTACTGCTGCCCCCCGTCCTGGCTGCAGTTCAGCTGGAGCTCCATGTAGGAGTAGTAGTGGGTGTCTGTCTGGCACACCCGGGAGATGAAGGTGTAATTCCCCATTTCGTTCTTGGCGTTTGTGCGGGAGAAGAGGAAGTAGGTAAAATTTTTATGCTGGAAGGCCAAGCGGAAGATGTGCCGGAACAGGTTGGTGTAAGCGCTGGCCTGCCAGACCGAGGACTCGTCATAGCTTTCGAATAAGTCCACCCCCTCGGACTCCTGAAGCAGCCGTGTGGTGATGAGCTTGGGGGTATCGAAGGAGCCGTACCCCTTCCCCACAAGAAATACACTTGTGTTCCTGCCGTGTCTCTGCACAACGGTCAACACTCCCACCACAGACACCTTGTCATCAGTGCTGACCACATAGGTCTTCTCTCCCTTGGAGTCACTGTAGTACTCCACCTTTGAGACATTCTCCAGGGACAGCAAGGTGCAGATTCCTCTGAAGAGGCTCCCGCACACCACCAGGGTGCCGTTGGCCCGATTCACCAGCAGCAGCTTGTTACTGTTGCTTGTCAGCTTGGTTACACACTCAATAAATTTGGGAGGGGTGCACGCCTGGTTATCTTGTTCGGGACCCGTTTTTCTACTGTCCTGCTTTTGCAGCATGTCGTCTAACTGGTAGATGGTGTTGACAGCACCCACGTACACCCGGCCAGTCCCGGGATCCTGCACCACGTTGTTGATTTCGGTGTTACTGGAGAAGTGCCTGTATGACTTTGACGCCAGGCTGCCAGAACAGAGACACAGCAGCAGACAGAGAGTCAGGGGCCAGGCTGCCATTTCTGAAACACACAAACAGATTCAAAATAAGGAATTGAAAAATTATATTCTAGTTAAAACAAAAACCCATGAAATCAGAGCAGATCGAACATGTCTTTTTAAAGTCCCACAAACCCCAAAACATTCAGTAAAAGAAGAACATTTATGTTACTACAACGTTATGACAAGACAACGCAAATACATTTATACATTTTGGTACGCATTCATGCTTACATTGTACTAAAAAGTTACAACATTTCACGTGATGGAGTACTGTACATCCAGCCTGTCTGCTATGTGCAGTGATATACTGTGCATCCAGCCTGTCTGCTATGTGCATTGATATACTGTACATCCAGCCTGTCTCTGCTATGTGCATTGATATACTGTGCATCCAGCCTGTCTCTGCTATGTGCATTGATATACTGTGCATCCAGCCTGTCTCTGCTATGTGCATTGATATACTGTGCATCCAGCCTGTCTGCTATGTGCATTGATATACTGTGCATCCAGCCTGTCTCTGCTATGTGCATTGATATACTGTGCATCCAGCCTGTCTCTGCTATGTGCATTGATATACTGTGCATCCAGCCTGTCTCTGCTATGTGCATTGATATACTGTGCATCCAGCCTGTCTCTGCTATGTGCATTGATATACTGTGCATCCAGCCTGTCTCTGCTATGTGCATTGATATACTGTGCATCCAGCCTGTCTCTGCTATGTGCATTGATATACTGTACATCCAGCCTGTCTGCTATGTGCAGTGATATACTGTGCATCCAGCCTGTCTCTGCTATGTGCATTGATATACTGTGCATCCAGCCTGTCTCTGCTATGTGCATTGATATACTGTACATCCAGCCTGTCTGCTATGTGCAGTGATATACTGTGCATCCAGCCTGCCTCTGCTATGTGCATTGATATACTGTACATCCAGCCTGTCACTGCTATGTGCATTGATATATTGTACATCCAGCCTGTCTCTGCTATGTGCAGTGACATCCTGTACATCCAGCCTGTCTCTGCTGTGCATTGATATACTGTGCATCCAGCCTGTCTCTGCTATGTGCATTGATATACTGTACATCCAGCCTGTCTCTGCTATGTGCAGTGACATCCTGTACATCCAGCCTGTCTCTGCTGTGCATTGATATACTGTACATCCAGCCTGTCTCTGCTATGTGCATTGATATACTGTACATCCAGCCTGTCTCTGCTATGTGCATTGATATACTGTACATCCAGCCTGTCTCTGCTATGTGCATTGATATCCTGTGCATCCAGCCTGTCTCTGCTATGTGCATTGATATCCTGTGCATCCAGCCTGTCTCTGCTATGTGCAGTAATGACAGAGTTGAAGAAGGCTGCTTGGAATCTGTGGGAGGTTATTTCCTATCCTGTCCAGTGCAGTGTTGCCAAACAAAACTTCAGCAAGTTTCTAGCTCTGCTTGCAAAAGCTGCTTTGGTATCTGCAACATACGAAACAGGGCAGTGTGGTAAATTGTGATCATCATGACATCAATACAAGACAATGTCCTGTACAGTATGTATCAATTTTGTTCTGAGGAGCTGTGGTGGACAGCTTCCTATTATAATTCTAATTAAACTACTTTTCTTGGCTGAATCCCAGAGCTGATGAATATCCTGCAAAGCATTACGTCTCGGCTAATGAAGCTTTTTAGATTTATTAAATCTCCACGTGCACAATACCAAACTAATTCCAGCACAGCAAATCCCACAATGGCACTTCTCATTTCATTTCATACAATCAAGGAGGTGCTTATCGCCTTAATAAAACCTATTTGTACAGTATCCAGTCTTTGGGGGAAAGCAATCCATAAATACCGGGAAGTATCTAAATGAAATGTTTTAGGGTTAGCAGGCAATAAATTACTACTATTATAAGAAATGGTTTATTGTTACTGAATAAACTGAGAATGAAAAGAAGAGACAGCTTTTAATTCTTATTCCAATCAATATTACATCTGAGTGACACAGTCACATACAGTAACAGCAAATAAGCCAGCAGGTCACCAGTCACAACATACTGTATGTGGCAAAGAAAATGGTACAATGCTCATTATGACACTCCATAAAGAGAACACAGCTGTGTAGAACATGTCAGAAACATGCTGTCCCTATCAGAGTTTAAAAACAGTGTAGATTTGAGCTGGACTGGAACTCCTAGTGGTGACGACAATCTGTCACACTGGGTCTGAGGTCACAGATACATTTAACCACCAAATGTTTTATTATTATCAGACAATACCCGTAAGAATACTAGCCCTAGAGAATAAGAACACGTATCCCGAAAACTAAGATGGAACTAAAATTACATAACCACAATATGGCAGCCAGAAAGTGGACAAAGGTTAAAGTTCGCCCAAAGAGTTTCCAGAACACTGGAATATGAAGTCTGGATCACAAATGAAATACTGAGATATGAAGTCTGGACCTTAAATGCTTTATGGGATATCAGCAGTTAATAAAAAGGGCTGAGGTTTCAGGATTTAAAAGTTGCATTGACATCATTCTAGTTTCAATATAGAGCATGTGTATGTATGCACAAACACCCCCATACACACACAGATACAGTAGCTTGGGATAGCAGTTCCTTGGTATCCTACTCCAATTCCTGGGATTTCAGCGGCATTCCCTGCTGCCTCAGTCTTCTGTGGCTGGATGCCTTGCCTGCTCAGCGCCACTTCTCGGGATGAGAACAATACCAGCTCACATATGGTTTCCATCGGACAACATCCTAACCGCAGGAGGAAATTAGTGTGGTCTCTGATTAGAGCTGCACTGCAAAATACAGTGAGTCACGGATCCTGCTGCTGATCACACTGCAGACTGTAAACAAACAGCTTCACTCCCAGTGAGATCTACAAGCAACAGCACTACCAGGGTGTGAAATACATTCAATACAGCAGCACTACCAGGGTGTGAAATACATTCAAGCAACAGCACTGACTGCATTGCTAACGATGTCTTTCAGAGCCAGCAAGCTTACCATACTACTGTACATCAATGATGTCATAGAGTACCCAGTCCTACTCTCACTGCAATATATTGTATTACATTATATTATTGGAAGTCACTAACTCAAATACTTTCTGGGATATGATGCTTTGTCACTGGTGATGGAAACTTTATAAAAACAACTGGCGTGCAAGAATAAGGAACCCTTTCATAACACCCACGATCAAAGCTAACAGAGCGACTCCCAGAATGCAGCCATGTCCAGGACTAGAGCACTTAAGCTAACAGAGTGACTCCCAGAATGCAGCCGTGTCCAGGACTAGAGCACTGAAGCTAACAGAGCGACTCCCAGAATGCAGCCGTTTCAGGACTAGATGCACTGAGGACTAACAGAAGCGACTCCCAGAATGCAGCCGTGTCCAGGACTAGAGCACTGAAGCTAACAGAGCGACTCCCAGAATGCAGCCGTGTCCAGGACTAGAGCACTGAAGCTAACAGAGCGACTCCCAGAATGCAGCCGTTTCCAGGACTAGAGCACTGAAGCTAACAGGCGACTCCCAGAAATCAGCCGTTTCAGGACTAGAGCACTGAAGCTAACAGGCGACTCCCAGAATGAAATCCCGTGTCCAGGACTAGAGCACTGAAGCTAACAGAGCGACTCCCAGAATGCAGCCGTGTCCAGGACTAGAGCACTGAAGCTAACAGAGCGACTCCAAGAAATCAGCCGTGTCCAGGACTAGAGCACTGAAGCTAACAGAGCGACTCCAAGAAATCAGCCGTGTCCAGGACTAGAGCACTGAAGCTAACAGAGCGACTCCCAGAATGCAGCCGTGTCCAGGACTAGAGCACTGAAGCTAACAGAGCAACTCCCAGAATGCAGCTGTGTCCAGGAGTCGAGCACTGAAGCTAACAGAGCGACTCCAAGAAATCAGCCGTGTCCAGGACTAGAGCACTGAAGCTAACAGAGCGACTCCCAGAATGCAGCCGTGTCCAGGACTAGAGCACTGAAGCTAACAGGCGACTCAAGAAATCAACCGTGTCAGGACTAGAGCACTGAAGCTAACAGGCGACTCCCAGAATGCAGCCGTGTCCAGGACTAGAGCACTGAAGCTAACAAGCGACTCCCAGAATGCAGCCGTGTCCAGGGGTCGAGCACTGAAGCTAACAGGCGACTCAAGAAATCAGCCGTGTCAGGACTAGAGCACTGAAGCTAACAGAGCGACTCCAAGAAATCAGCCGTGTCCAGGACTAGAGCACTGAAGCTAACAGAGCGACTCCCAGAATGCAGCCGTGTCCAGGACTAGAGCACTGAAGCTAACAGAGCGACTCCCAGAATGCAGCCGTGTCCAGGACTAGAGCACTGAAGCTAACAGAGCGACTCCCAGAATGCAGCCGTGTCCAGGACTAGAGCACTGAAGCTAACAGAGCGACTCCCAGAATGCAGCTGTGTCCAGGAGTCGAGCACTGGCGAGTCCTGGTGTAACACATCCCCCCAGATACTGCTCTCTAAAGTGAGATCCATGTGCCTCCAAGATAATGAACTTGAAGACGGTCCGTTTAGTTTTCAGAATCTCATCTGGAAGATTTCAGCATGATCTCATCTGGGTGGACCGGTTTCTGCAAACCAGCTTTTAAGGGCTTTCTGTTACACCCCTTTAGCTCTCTTACAGCCAGCTGGAGGACTGAGGGCCACTGTAGGAGTGCAGGGATGGGTCTCTGGAGCAGAGGAACCGGGCAAACGACTCGCCTGCCTCTGATCAGCCATGCACAGAACAAACAAACAAACTGGTCTGCATTTACACACACACAGGGATGGAAATAAGACGCCTATTGCATAGCAGTTCTACCCATTCCAGATTTTGCTATGAGCTTGATTAGCCACAGTGTATAAGCCGACACATTATGGTGTGTTTTCTTAAACTCATAGTATAACCAGGAATGGATCAAGCTGCTGTGCAATATATTCCATGCAATGCACTGACCTCTGGTGGTTGAGATCGGTGCAGAGTAAAGTGACAGGGCAACACTCTTGAGCGCAGTACAGACATGACCAGAGGCAGATTGTAATTAGCTGCAATACTACTGTAGCCGGGTCACGGTACAGCAAGGGAGTGCAGTACCCCTGCAGCCTTCATAATGGAGTGGGGTTCACTCTACCTTATTGGAAGAGATTGTTATCCAGTTAAGAAAAGAGGTCAAGCTTTTTTTGTACTGAGCTAGTCACAGACGTTTACACATCCAGCCCAGGTTCCCAGAACCCTTTACTGAGTGAACTGTATAAACAAACAGTCCTCCAACAGAATGAAGCAGCCGTTTCCAGAACTAATGTGCACTTTCACGGTGAATTCCTGGTGCAACTGTAACCCTCTGGTTTTATTTCTCCCAGAATTACTGGAAGTGACTGGCTTAGGAGAGCAGCAGAGTGAAGAGGGGTGGGAGGGAAGCTTGGAGTTGTGCACACAGTTGGGATAAAGTCTGGGAAAGACCCCAGAGCCACTGGGAGACTCGTACCAGCTCTGATACAGAACAGCCAGCTGCCATCCCTGCACAGACAAACTTAACCTCCTACTGTATACTAGAATAGAATTCCTTAGAAACCGGCAGGGTTTACTACATTACTACATACACACACACCCCCCCTCATTACATCATGGCATTGTGTTATTCCAACAGAGTCCCGCTCCGTTCCAACAGAGTCCCGCTCCGTTCCAACGGAGTCCCGGTCCGTTCCAACGGAGTCCCGGTCCGTTCCAACGGAGTCCTGCTCCGTTCCAACAGAGTCCTGCTCCGTTCCAACGGAGTCCTGCTCCGTTCCAGTGGCGTTGTGTTTCCGAGGCTTGTCCACAGGTCTGCTGTGTTGGAGGAGGAGTCACACATGCTGGTGCGGAGAGCCTCAGTCACTTCTCAATTTGGGTTAATCTAAATGTTTGTGGCGTGCTTGATCCACGGAGTTACATTTTATAAAAGTAAACTGCTTGAAAATCTCTCTATTTGTTGTATTCCCCCCTCCCCATGAAAAGTAATGGCATTGCATGCATTGCATTCTGAATAAAGGAATACAACATGAACATAAAAATAATGATTTTTTTTGTTTGTTTTACAGACTAAACAAAATGAAAATATGACATACCAAACTGACACACTGGGTAAACAGTAAAATGTGAAAAGAGCTACATTTTTTAATAGAAACAAAACCGCACGCATGTACAATGCTACAACTTTTGTTGGTCAATTCATCTGTTCTGAACACAAAGGTTTTGTCTACTTTGTTACACAACTGAGGCACACGTGAGTCTATGGGGCAGCAGTGTGGAGTAGTGGTTAGGGCTCTGGACTCTTGACTGGAGGGTTGTGGGTTCAATTCCCGGTTGGGGACACTGCTGCTGTACCCTTGAGCAAGGTACTTTACCTAGATTGCTCCAGTAAAAACCAAACTGTATAAATGGGTAATTGTATGTAAAAAAAATAAAATAATGTGATATCTTGTAACAACTGTAAGTCGCCCTGGATAAGGGCATCTGCTAAGAAATAAATAATAATAATAATAATATTGCATTTTCATAGCTCCTTAACACAGACAACAAACAAATACCACAATATTTTAGGATTTCAATATGTAAATGCACAGTGAAAACAAAAGCTAGGACAATGCCATTGGAAGCTGTTTTATTGCTGAGTTATTGCTCACTAGTTTGGTAAAACTATCAGTTTTAATTTTCCTCCCACATCAAACAGCTTGATCCTGTAAACCTCATACAGAAACATGTTTAAAACACTGCAGCACGCCCAGAACACGACTCATCTCATACAGAAACATGTTTAAAACAGTGACTAATATTGCAATAGGGTCAGCATACACACAGAGAAGCTGTCTGGAGCACAGCCAGTGTCCCGTCAGGTCAATCCTAAGACCTGGATCAGGTGTGTCTTATTAAACTCACAGTAAAACCAGAACTGGATCAAACTGCAATGCAACGGGAGCTATACTTCCATTCCGGTTTTTGTTACATATACATATTTTAAAAACATCTGCAACATACTCCTCAGGTCTGCATCTCTACCCTCTCCTTCCCAGGGAAAGGTCTCTGCTACCCTGGCAGTAAGCAGGATCAGTGCCGGACTGAGACAGACTATCATTCTCTCCAACATGCAGGCGGGATGAGGAGGGTTTATCCAGGGATCAGATTAGGTTTGGCTCAGACCGTCATTACACAAATGGAATATTCACAACAGCAGGGATTAGTATCCCTCTCATGCTTGTCACAGTGCAACTCTTTCAAAGCATTTGCTAGCTTAAGATATTTTGCAAGCCAACTTCTATTATTAGATGTTTCCAAAACTAAAAAGCCATTTAAAATAATAATAACAAATAAATATGCTAACGGTGCACGTGGGATGCTTGGCAGACGGCTGGCAGATGTTTCTCCTCCTAATCCTCTCTGTTCTGCGCTCACACTGTTTGATTCTGCTTTAATCTCCTTCTGAAACACAGCGCCAGAACCGGAGAGCTCTAGAGTAAACAGAGCGCCAGAACCGGAGAGCTCTAGAGTAAACAGAGCGCCAGAACCGGAGAGCTCTAGAGTAAACAGAGCTTCAGAACCGGAGAGCTCTTGAGTAAACAGGGTTTCAGAACCGGGGAGCTCTACAGTAAACAGGGTTTCAGAACCGGAGAGCTCTAGAGTAAACAGAGCGCCAGAACCAGAGAGCTCTAGAGTAAACAGAGCACCATAACCGGAGAGCTCTAGAGTAAACAGAGCACCATAACCGGAGAGCTCTAGAGTAAACAGAGCACCATAACCGGAGAGCTCTAGAGTAAACAGAGCACCATAACAGAGGAGAGCTCTAGAGTAAACAGAGCACCATAACGGAGAGCTCTAGAGTAAACAGAGCACCATAACGGAGAGCTCTAGAGTAAACAGAGCCAGAACCGGAGAGCTCTAGAGTAAACAGAGGCGCCGGAGAGTAAACAGGCGAAGGAGCTCTAGAGTAAACAGAGCTCCAGAACCGGAGAGCTCTACAGTAAACAGAGCGCCATAACCGGAGAGCTCTAGAGTAAACAGAGCACCATAACCGGAGAGCTCTAGAGTAAACAGAGCACCATAACCGGAGAGCTCTAGAGTAAAGAAGGCCAGAACCGGAGAGCTCTAGAGTAAACAGAGCGCCAGAACCGGAGAGCTCTACAGTAAACAGGGTTTCAGAACCGGAGAGCTCTACAGTAAACAGGGTTTCAGAACCGGAGAGCTCTACAGTAAACAGAGCGCCAGAACCGGAGAGCTCTACAGTAAACAGAGCGCCAGAACTGGAGAGCTCTACAGTAAACAGAGCGCCAGAACCGGAGAGCTCTACAGTAAACACAGGGTTTCAGAACCGGAGAGCTCTAGAGTAAACAGAGCGCCAGAACCGGAGAGCTCTACAGTAAACAGAGCGCCAGAACCGGAGAGCTCTACAGTAAACAGAGCGCCATAACCGGAGAGCTCTACAGTAAATGTTCCCATGGGTCAGAGCACATCAGACAGACCCTCTTCTTTCTGACACTCAGCAGTATCGCCCCCTCCGGCTCAGGCAGCTGGATTAGAAGAATTTTCCACTTTGTAATGCCACACTCAGAGGGCTCCAGACGCGCATGCACTAGGAACAGATATTTTATATCTCGCACGCAGAGGGGCTGGCTTGTAGTGACTGAACTGGATTTCTGCTGCCTGTTAGGGAGTCCCATATCAAAGGAGAAACGCCTCCTCACAGGAGGAGGGTGACAGCGCTATGTTTTCACAAGGCGAGGTCATAAAGGTATAGGTGTGTCTCTATTGAAAAGGAAAGTGAAATTGCAGGTGAACTTAAAACACATGCTATATCGTATTGTGTATCGTTTATATTGTGATACATGAGCAAAAGCACAACCAAGCTCATTGCAG
Organism: Huso huso; assembly: GCA_036884735.1. NCBI lineage: Eukaryota > Metazoa > Chordata > Actinopteri > Acipenseriformes > Acipenseridae > Huso > Huso huso. The sequence goes on from CM072668.1 coordinate 70,212,278, forward strand.
TTCACCAAGTGGATCATGAATGAATAGTGTGTGTTTTATAGTTGGTATGAACACACACTCTGCCCTTGTCCCTGCCCCCAGTGTGAACTGACCAGCCCTCTCTCTGCACTGCTGAGCTCATTAGCATACCACCCACAACAAGAGATCAGAATGGATACCACCTAGAGACTGCCTCCCTGCCTCGACAGACTCAACTGCCAGTGCCAACCTGCAATGGGAATTGTTGTAAACAAAGACGAAGCATCCCTGCTGGCTGAATCAGTGTGGAACGTCATTTCAGACTGAGTGGTTTGTAAACATGAGGCAGCATACAAAAAATGAAGAGATCTGTATCACTGACATGCCCAGAGGATAAAACAATGTGGTAGTGCAGGGATTCAATTCTACTGGACACGGCTCTTAAGGGAGCTTTACTGAGAGAATCACAGAAGACAGCTGGAAGTCAAGTGGTGTGGTCACCATTACTGATGTGGCCAGAGGTTAAAACAGTGCCACTGTTCATTTTACTGGACACACCAGCAAAACTTAACGGAGAGATTCACACTCAAAGCGTGCTATCTTTATAGTGCTGAAACATCAAAGGTCAGCGAGACGCGAGTCGTACACATTCAGCTTGAGGCAGCTCCTCGAACAGGATTTATTACGCCGATTTGAGTTCAAGCCCTGCACCACTTACTGCCCTTCTGACATTTCATTTATTTTTCTTCCAAAAGGAAACTATTAATAAATTTCAGGGTGTTGACACACTCGTTCACTTTGACTCAAGATCATCCTCTAGTTCACTTTGACTCTAGCATCCTCTAGAATCTTAGTGGCAAAAAAAAGAATTGGGTAAAACTACCCTTTCTGGAGTTCTAGGTCAGGTAGCAGCATAGTCGACACTGAGGGTGTGCAGAGATGCCCTTAGTAGATTATGCACATGCCAGTCGTGGTGGTCGTGCAGAATTGTGGGTTAAAGATTATAAAGAGATTCTGGCCATCAGTAAATGTGCCCGAATCGCTTTATATAATAAACTGGAGCATGCCTTGGTTTTAACCCTCGGTATAGCCAGGATCTGCTCATCACAAGAGAGCAGAAGTAGGTAAATGCCATACTGCTCAAATGAGGATTGTGTAAACTCAGCTTACCCGCGTTTACCGTCGACCACACTACTGCTTCACTCCCCCGGGGAGCTGCATCGCCCCCAAGGACAGAGTGATCAGTGCCAGCAGCGTCCCTCCTTTCTCAGCCACTAAGCACACCTTTTGCTTGTTCATCCTCCGAAACAGACAGGGGGTTCAGACTCCAGTGCTGTCTTACCTTTAACCTGGTTTTCATGGTATTTTTGTTTATACTCTGTATGGCTGCTGTCTGCCCTTTTTTTTTACTTGGGTCAGTTACCAGCTTTTAAACAAATTTCTCAGGGGATTTCATTCTTCCGCAAAATGATCGTGGATTTCATAGCGGTCTCAGAAGGAGGTCACGCAATACTTTCATCAAAAAAACAGAGGAATGAAAAAACACTGCTGAAAAAGACTAAAGCAGGAAAAGATCAGATTAACAGGAAGGGGAGCTGTCAAGACCCCCCTCCCTCTGCTCCAACTCAGAGAGAATAATGAGAGGAGTGCAGTTATTGCACTGCCCCTCTGTATTTACAGAGTCCTTTACAGTACTCACTGCCCTCCCCACCACAGCCCTGCTCTTAGGAGCAAACACAGGGGGAAAGAAAAGCCAAGCGATAAGCAGTCCTCACACAGGCCTGTTGGAAATGGGCAGTTTGAGTTAAATAGGGATGAGCTGAGAACGCAGAGCCTCTGAGAAAACGCAGCTCTTTGTGCAGCGGGAAGGCGTGCCGCTGCCAGCACCAAGCTGCGCTCCCAATGTGAACCAGATGTGCTCAGACTTGCTCAGGAATCCTGTCCTCCCGAGAGAGCAGTGGATTGTGGGATGTGTCCATGGAAACCACAGGGGCTGCAGGCTGATTTGGGACTTTAAAAGTTGGGCCTGAAAGCGACGTTTTAAAAAAAGAAACAAGGTATATTGTATTCATGTGAACATGGCCACTGTATGAATCATTAATAAAAAGGTAAAGATTTTGAAAACCATCCAGCAGTGAATGCAAGTCTCTTCAGTTTATGTCTGTCTGCAGAAAAAATATATAGAAATAAATACAAAAAACCGTTCAGTTAATATATTAATGGTTTAGGGAAGATGAGTTTTTAAAACAGCCTGGAGATGCATTGAATTGAACTGACCCCCATCCTTGCACTATGGATGACATCGAATCAAGTGGACTAATGTTTTGGCTAAGGCTTTCATCAGTGTGCACAAGATTTACCTCCTGGTTTTTACAACGTGTGGGAGTTATGGACGGGTAAATACTTCAGTCTGTGCTGCTTGTTATTTTGCATCTCTGTGTGCCGTGGAACCTGGGAGGCAGAGAGAAGCTGAAGGAGTCAAAGCTCACTGCTGGAGCCGCAGCCTGGCTGGCATTTCTTTTTATATCCAGAATAAACAACAATAAATTGTGAAATGCACAACCACAAAGAACTGGCTCCAACACTGGAACCACAGACAGGTCTTTACTGCTCACTCCACGGAGCCACCGCTGGCTCCATCACAAGCCTCCCCAGCTCCTCGTCTTCCACTGGGGTTCAGTCCCATGACCTGATTCTACAAGCAGAACGTTACTGTTTCATTTAAAAGGGGTTTAAATCAAAAACGTGGAAGAACTCCACTGGACACGTGCCATGCAATCCAGCCTAACTCAGAGACAGAAGAGAGACAGCAAGGGGTTGACAAAACGCAGGAGAGAGGGGGGCTGCCTGCCATTAACTGATTGTACCTTCACAGCAGTTTCATAGTTATGAAAACCTATTAGGAACAAAGAAATCAAACAGTGAAAGAGCTCAAGCTGTAAAAGGGAGAGGGAAATGTTTTTAAAGAGGTTACATTAACACGACCCTCCCAGTACTGAATTAGCCACATTAAGAAAAACAAAGCCGCTGTCATGAGAGTGCAGAGTGACAGCAGCTCAGGAAGAGAGAAGTGCAGAGCCAGCTCTCTGTAAAGGGAGCCGCACAGTGTCAGCACACACATCTGTTTTCACAGGTGCTGTAATAAAGAGATTCAAAATGATGGCTGTAGTTTAGCGGCATTGTTGTTATGAAGGGACTGCTCACGGGTGTGAAAATACGCTGCAGTTATATGCTTTGGCAACAGCCACCTAAGGGTTTGATAGTTAATATTGATAAGCAGACAACCTTGCGGTTTACTCTGGCTGTCACTTTGCAGTTAGCAGCTCAGGTCTGAAATACAGCAGAAATGCACAAAGCACACAAGAAAAGCTGTCACGATATCTCCTGGAGCAGCTTTGTAAGCTACAGGATCGCCGAGTATCTCTTTACAGGGTTTCAGCTCAGCCTGATGGGAAGGGCGCACTGGATAGAGGATGCCCAAGTATCTCTTTACAGGGTTTCAGCTCAGCCTGATGGGAAGGGCGCACTGGATAGAGGATCGCCGAGTATCTCTTTACAGGGTTTCAGCTCAGCCTGATGGGAAGGGTGCACTGGATAGAGGATCGCCGAGTATCTCTTTACAGGGTTTCAGCTCAGCCTGATGGGAAGGGTGCACTGGATAGAGGATCGCCGAGTATCTCTTTACAGGGTTTCAGCTCAGCCTGATGGGAAGGGCGCACTGGATAGAGGATCGCTTGAGTATCTCTTTACAGGGGTTTCAGCTCAGCCTGATGGGAAGGGCGCACTGGATAGAGGATCCCCGAGTATCTCTTTACAGGGTTTCAGCTCAGCCTGATGGGAAGGGTGCACTGGATAGAGGATCGCCGAGTATCTCTTTACAGGGTTTCAGCTCAGCCTGATGGGAAGGGTGCACTGGATACGGAGACGCGTTATCCTGGAATTTGATTTATTGTGTCTCATGGGGGGTTAATTACAGAATTCCTTGAGGCAAGAAGGTTACAATAGATCTCTCAATTGATCAGCAGGGTAGGGGGTTGTCAGCAGCACACAGGTTCACTTTAACAATGCCCCCCACCCCCCCCCCCTTCACCTTCTCTCATATATCAGAACAGAACAGGAAGGACCTACAATTAGCAGTTTTAGAATTAATGCAATTAGATAACGTACAATACAGAAGAATAAAAGGAAAACAAATGGATAAACACATTCAATACCAGGATGCCTGAAGGTTTAAAACAGAAAGGAACAGTAGATTGTTACATCATTAACTACGTAGTAAATGACATGACAAATACATTCATGGACTTAAATAGAAATAAGTGAGGGTAGTTACCATGGCATCAAAAACCTACAGGTACCTCCACTGGCTCTTAGGACAAAAACACACTATATACTTGACATTTTTAGAAGAAAACAGCTGCGGAGTTGCAAATAAAATCCCTCCTCGCCTTTCCAGCTGGCTGTTTATTTGTCCGATATAAGTAGAACAGCTTTTAACCTTGTGTCTTAACATTTTCACTTGGACATATCGCTATTTATTTCAATTGTGCATTAAAAGTAGGAAATCCCAAGCAGCACTCACTGTAACTATTCTGCTGAAGAAAGATTGAGGGGAAACATTTCACAGCAGAGCTTCCCAAACGTATTGTTTTTGACACAACAGACCAACTTGAACTTTTCAGAACTTCAAAAACACCTAAAGACTTATGAGAAACTAAGTAGACAAGCATTTAGTTGGCAGTCATCGATAAAGAAATCTACTTTCCAAATACCCATGAAACAAGGAAAAAAAAAAAAAAAAGATAACAGTACTTTTACATAAGAACCGCAGAGTGCAATAACACTGTGTGCGAGATCAGGACAGGACAGGACAGGGAAAACCAGTACAGAACAGAACCACAGAGTGCAATAACACTGTGTGTGTGATCAGGACAGGACAGGGAAAACCACAGAGGGCAATAACACTGTGTGTGCGATCAAGACAGGACAGGGAAAACCAGTACAGAACAGAACCGCAGAGTGCAATAACACTGTGTGTGTGTGTGAGATCAGGACAGTGAAAACCAGTACAGAACAGAACCACAGAGTGCAATAACACTGTGTGTGTGTGATCAGGACAGGACAGGGAAAACCAGTACAGAACAGAACCGCAGAGTGCAATAACACTGTGTGTGTGTGATCAGGACAGGACAGGGAAAACCAGTACAGAACAGAACCGCAGAGTGCAATAACACTGTGTGTGTGTGTGTGTGTGATCAGGAAGTACAGGACAGTGAGCTGAATCACCCAGGTCCTTTCAGCATTTCAACACCAACAAATACCTTCCGGTTTACATTCAAACAGGCTGTAAACACCCTCTGTATACGGGGTGTTTTATCCAAACAGTTTATCCTGGAGTCATGTTTTAAATAAACAAAGTGGGACAGTTGGCTAGAACAGCACAGATTTGTGTAAATGAAACCGGGCTTCAGAGATCATTATGTACGAAAAACAAAATCAAGTGCAACGGGGCAGTGTTGTGTGATGCTCTGCCGTTACGGATGCTGTCCCCGGTTATGAGGTGAGGTTAAAAACTCCAAACCCACTAATGCAGATGAGCCTGGCTCTTTGTTAAGATGCTCGCTTGCAGCGCACGGGGTCGCTGGGTCACGCCCAGCCTCCGCCCACTTACACATGCTTCTGACCTTTGAGATTCAAGGTTTCTAAACATCACATGGAGGTAGATCTGCATCTACCAGGGTGGTTAGGTACAGCTGCTATGAATGCTTGCCGTCCCATTGGCACAACTCAGTCCTGAAGAGGCCTATGGGACGAACCCGACTTGCAACTCCAGGCAAGTCAACGCTAACCTCCAATATGCTGCACTGCTCTGTTGGAGCCTTTGTTAGAGGGATGGTCCCAAAACACCCAAGACGACGCAGATGCCATCCCAGATAAGTGGAGGCTGTTTGAGCAGACAGCCTGTGACTAATTCCACACTCAGACACACTCTGCATCCCCACGGCCCACGCGCAAACCACTTTCCATAGTTGCTCATCACCTTTAAAATGTCATCTGAAGCGATGAGCGCATCCCTAGTGAAGAGATGTTCCAGTTTGTTTGGTTTTTAAATCTTCCTCTAGAGGGAAAGGACGCGAGCAGATCGTAAGCCTGCGTTCTCGCCCTGCCCTTGATCCTGCTCAGGAGTCCGGACTGACTTCCACCTCAGAGGAGAGGCAGAGCCGCCCTGACTGCCTGGTGCTTCCAGAACCACAGCAACTGCCCATCGCTTGGCAGCACGCCTCAGCCAGCTGGCACAGACTCAACAGCATCAGAGAATGTAGAGTGGCTAGCGATGCCTCCCCGGAGAGGACAGGCTGATCACACTACTCCAATTCCACTCCCAACCTAATTAACACGATTCTCATTGCTTCACTGAAACATCTGATGATTTCTATACCTCCTTACAGAACTCATTCACTCAGTGCTGGAGATGTGAGAACGGGGTGTGTTTGTGCACCAATAGGAACGGTGCTGAAGATGTGAGAACGGTATGTATTTGTGCACCAATAGGAACGGTGCTGGAGATGCGAGAACGGGGTGTGTTTGTGCACTAAAAGGAACGGTGCTGGAGATGTGAGAACGGTATGTATTTGTGCACCAATAGGAACGGTGCTGGAGATGCGAGAACGGGGTGTGTTTGTGCACCAATAGGAACGGTGCTGAAGATGTGAGAACGGGGTGTGTTTGTGCACTAATAGGAACAGTGCTGGAGATGTGAGAACGGTATGTGTTTGTGCACCAATAGGAACGGTGCTGGAGATGCGAGAACGGGGTGTGTTTGTGCACCAATAGGAACGGTGCTGGAGATGTGAGAACGGTATGTATTTGTGCACCAATAGGAACGGTGCTGGAGATGCGAACAGGGGTGTGTTTGTGCACCAATAGGAGCAGTGCTGGAGATGTGAGCGGTATGTATTTGTGCACCAATAGGAACGGTGCTGGAGATGCGAGAACGGGGTGTGTTTGTGCACCAATAGGAACGGTGCTGAAGATGTGAGAACGGTATGTATTTGTGCACCAATAGGAACGGTGCTGGAGATGTGAGAACGGGGTGTGTTTGTGCACTAATAGGAAAAGTGCTGGAGATGCGAGAACGGGGTGTGTTTGTGCACCAATAGGAACGGTGCTGAAGATGTGAGAACGGTATGTATTTGTGCACCAATAGGAACGGTGCTGAAGATCTGAGAACGGTATGTATTTGTGCACCAATAGGAACAGTGCTGGAGATGTGAGAACGGGGTGTGTTTGTGCACTAAAAGGAACGGTGCTGAAGATGCGAGAACGGGGTGTGTTTGTGCACCAATAGGAACAGTGCTGGAGATGCGAGAACGGGGTGTGTTTGTGCACTAACAGGAACGGTGCTGGAGATGCGAGAACGGGGTGTGTTTGTACACTAACAGGAACGGTGCTGGAGATGCGAGAACGGGGTGTGTTTGTGCACCAATAGGAACAGTGCTGGAGATGTGAGAACGGGGTGTGTTTTAGTACTCATTAAGGGGACGGCACTGGAGAGCTGGGAATGGAGAGTAAGAGTTAAGTTAGTTAGATCTTTTTCACACTGTAGCATGTCCCTCTAGAATAGGGGTGGCCAACCCTGGTCCTGGAGAGCCACAATCCTGCAGGTTTTCTGGGTATATTTAAATCATCAATGGCTAAAGACCTGGAAAAAAATGTTAGTGTTGGCCAATTAAGAAAATAATTGGTTCAATTAAGTAATTGAAAACTTAATTGGTGGAATGAAAACCAGAAGACCCCGCGGCTCTCCAGGACCAGGGCTGGCCACCCCTGATCTAGAGATGCCCCTCCCACATTCCACCAGCATTGAACCATTCCGAGGGGGGGCGAGGATGTCGGGGTTCCTTCCAAGTACGATTTTGACCCATGACCTCTTGTTGGAGTCAATAGTACTCCCCGAGCAGGAACGGCTTTTTCATTCCTCCATCACGTTAAAAACAGCACCTCCTGTACTGCTGTACAAGTGAACCAAAAGCGCGCAGATCAATTGCATTCTCTCTGTAATGCAATGAATGTAGAGAGAGATGCATGTAATGTATTTGAAACCTGGAGCAGACAACAAGGAGCCATCCCCCGCGCCGGCGATGCAGAGGGAGCCAGGCAGGGGTTAAACATCTGCTTCCACTCAGCCAGTCTCAGATTCCAGGCCAGGCTGCTTCATGTTATCCACAGGCCTCCAACTGCTCAGAGAAAACTGCAAACTATTTCATAGTGCAGCTCCGCCCACCTCACCCCAAACCCCAGGGAGGAGGAGGAGGAGAATGAGAACGAAGACCAGGCGCTGAAAAGCCGACTCGCTTCCATATCATTCACCTCTCCGGGGCATTCCTCTTCCAGCAGTCTAAAAGATTACCGGAACATGGAGGCAGCAGCCACTCTACACAGCACCACAAGTGCACATTATTGAGGGAAGAAAAATGGGAAACAGAAACTGCCTTGATTATGTGAAACCAGAAGAAACCTCTATCCTTCCCTGTGGCTGTATCCATAGAGTCATTCTGTCAGCACTTCCACTGTAATCACAGGTAACGCAGCCGGTTTGGAGAAGGAAGCCGCTCTGCATTCACGGACAATGTAATAGAAATTAAAAACACAGAACATTTACAGATTCAATTCAAACAAAACTTTCTATAGTTGTATTTATAGTTTTAGTTCTATTTCCTATCCTTGTTAACAAACAGCAGGCTGCAGCTTTCAACAGCCCTCAGCCAGGCCGGCTCCAGCCGGGGTTCAAACAGTCCCTCCGGCTCCTGGCTCGTTTGTCTCAGCTAAAGGAAACTCACAGACTCAGCAATTGTCTGAGTGAGCCCCGACTTCCTATTACAGCTGGATGACTTCCTGGAGCTGCCTTCTAAGGGTTACGGATATGTATTTGTTGAAAACAGCCTCTGAGCATTTCTCCATGATCTTCTACCAGCGGTCCTTTTATAAATCAATCAATACATCAACCAATCAATACATCAATAATAATCACACCACCCCCCACCACACTCTTTCTGGCAATGCCCATCCTACCAATACTACTGTACATAAATCTACCATCACTTGCATTGCCCCTGCACCTTTCTGAACAAAAAAGACAAATCATACACTTACAAATAAAGAAGGTTTAGAAAGTGTTGCTGGTCGCCATTAAGTCACAAACATGCCGTTCTCCCTTTACAGTAAAATGCAAATGGGAAGTTTTTAGTTCTTGGTTGCAAAACCGCACACAAATCAACAAGTCTCTGTGTTTGTTTCCGTATGCAAGCTGGGCTCCAGAAATACACCTTGCTGACATGTAAAACATTTTTTGTTGATATGCATTTGCTGTTTCGCTCCAGGGACACGTGTAAATAAGTTTCTTGTGCTTCTCAACTCAGAGGTGAATTATCTGGAATAAATAAGAGGGCGTCTGGAGACTGATGCTGTTGAAAAGGCAGCAGGAGAAACACGGAATCCAACAGAAATCTGGAGCCTGTTTTCCCCAGATAAAGCCAGACAGAATAAATCTGTGATCCGTCACGGGGAAGCTGCCAAGAGAACAGAGCGGGAGGCAGGTGTTTCATATTTGCTATTTTGATGTCCAGAGCTTTGTGACGGAGACTGGCTTTCAGTGCCCTGCTTGATTATACAGTAACAGCACTGTGTGGAGATGGATTTCTTCTCTCTTTGCCGGTGCTAACACAACACACTGCATTGCAAGCTTCGCACAGAGAGAGACAGCAAGAGGGGGAAAGAGGCAGGGTTAAAAATGAAGAGACACTATGCACTGAAACACATTTAGGACTAGGAACACAAATACATTTGAATTCTGGCAACTGAAAAGTACCAAACAAACAATCAACTGCGATAATGAGAACAGGCTTTTTAGTGTTAGCAGTAAATAACTGTGCAGTTATCACACTGTAGCTTTTGTGGGGAGGGAGGGGAGGGGATGGGAGGAGGGTGGGGATGATCTTCAGTTATCTTAGCCAATTGTACTTGGAAAACCAATAATGCACTCAAATGAGTTACTCTGCATTCAACACAGTTCCAAGCAGCAAGATGCGAACATCTTTACAACAAAATTACTTAAAACAACTGAATGCAACGTTTGACTTTTCCACCACAGCAAGCGCTCTAATGAAATAAACAACAAATCAAAAAGCCCTCGAGTGGAGAGGTGTCAGTGTCTGCAGCGTGAAGCAGCCATCGGGGACGCTCGCGACTCTGGTAGTGACAGGACGACAATACCAGCCGGAGCAGCTTAACGAGCGGGGGGGCGTGCTAATTACTGCGAGCCCTGCTTTAGAGAGCGGACTGAGGGGCTCCATTCCTGCACACACTGCACTGAGCTGAGATAAAACAATGGGCTGCATAAAAAAGACAGACAGACAGACATTGCTGGAAGCTAATTTATTGTGGCCCGTTTCCAAGACAACTGTGGAAATTGTACAATTCACACATTATGATTGGAAAGAGAAGCAGGCCTGTGTATGCTGGGGCGCTGGTTCTGCTGGAGAGGATTTCAGCACACAACGCCTCAGTGAAGCCTGAAGACAGGCCTGTGCAAACCCCCCCACTTCACAGAAGACGAAGACGAAGACGAAGACATTTGTGCTAGCTAGGCCCAGCACGGACAGACTGTGGTGTAATGGGAAGGAGCCCGGCAGGCAGTCACAATGCTGCCAGAGCTCACAGCACACAGAGCTCAACAGGGTAGGAGGAGTCCCCAGCTACGCTGCCCGGGTCTCAGGCAGGGGACAGGAAGCACTTCTCACTCCACAGCAACTCTGTTTAATCCCTGCTGTGCAAACCTCATTATGGGTCTGCAGTGCATTGTTAACCTTCTGAGGTCTGCAGAACAGAACCCTGAGCTGCTCTGAATCTCAAAGCCTGTCCAGGAGCCCAGAGCACAGCCTGTAACATGCTGGCAGAGATTACATCAGCACAGAACCCCAAGCTGCTCTGAATCTCATCAGCACCGTGAGGAGCGTGGCACAGCGGTACTACGGGCGACGAGCTGAACCCAGAGCCGCCATCATTCCAAACACACTAGCCAGTGTATAGATAACATGCTCAGGTGTGTCTCAAACTCATAACGAAACCAGGAATGGATCAAACTGCTATGCAAGGGGAGTCTTATTGCCATCCCTGTTTTGTGTTTCTAAATGACTGAAGACACATCCAGACTTTGGTCTTCGAGCAATTTCCAGACTGTCAGCTAGAACTGCCTCTTTTCCTACTTAGCCAGGGCCTGAGGCATTACTTCTACCTATCCTCTGAACAGAACAGCCCAATCCAGGACTATGAAAGCCAGAAGCACCTACACAATTCCCTGCTCAAAATTCTACTGCAAGTCCAAGAAACATATATAAAACAGCCCCTACTGTATGGGACATTTACATCCAATGTCAAACATCTGGGGAAAAAACCTATATATTCTGTACACAGACACAGTCCCACTCCCACACTCAGAGAGACCCAGCACTTCAATAGAATTTGATGAGAAAATGGTTTGTGCTCAGCCAACCTCTACTGGGCCTCACAGCTTCGACAAGGATTCCTGGATTAAATATCATCCTAAAACACAAGCAGGTTCTTTGCATGTACTTGCACAGTGGCTTTTTTACTGGTTTACTTCAGCCTTTGTTATCACATGTGTTTGTAATAGTAGTTTCAAACTTTTACAGATCTTGAAAAGCTTGTTTTCTAAAACTGGGACATGCCACTCTAGGGAATGAAGGCAATTCAAAATCTGTGTAAGAGATCTCACAGATTTCCTCTGTCTATCAGATTCCCCTTCACTTCCCCGTTTCATTCATTCATTCTTCTTCACTTCCCTGTTTCATTCATTCATTCTTCTTCACTTCCCCGTTTCATTCATTCATTCTTCTTCACTTCCCCGTTTCATTCATTCATTCTTCTTCACTTCCCTGTTTCATTCATTCATTCTTCTTCACTTCCCCGTTTCATTCATTCATTCTTCTTCACTTCCCCGTTTCATTCATTCATTCTCCTTCACTGCTCCTTCGTTTCACTCACGCAGGTCTCTGGCAGTCTACCGCCTCAGGGCACTGGTAAACTGGTTTGATCAGCAGCACTGTGCTATTTGCAATGAAGTTCTCTTATAATAGAGAGGACTGCTGTATCTAACATTCTACTGACTCATTTCTAAATCAACGCTACACAAGAACACTTGTATCACCTCACTGTCACACAGGCAAGTAGAACCTGAATTCCTAGTTGGCTGGTTGCCAATTATATTGGTATCCTCACGATACAGTCCACTTTACTGTGAACAAATAATGAGATGCCCATAGTGACAGCCTGACTGAGCGGACTGGTTAAGAATGACATCTCCAGGTGGAGGGCAGCGCATCCCGTAAAGGCGCTCCGCGTGGAGGGCAGCGCATCCGGTAAAGGAGCTCCGCGTGGAGGGCAGCGCATCCCGTAAAGGCGCTCCGCGTGGAGGGCAGCGCATCCCGTAAAGGCGCTCCGCGTGGAGGGCAGCGCATCCCGTAAAGGCGCTCCGCGTGGAGGGCAGCGCATCCGTAAAAAGCTCAGCGTGGAGGGCAGCGCATCCCGTAAAGGCGCTCCGCGTGGAGGGCAGCGCATCCCGTAAAGGCGCTCCGCGTGGAGGGCAGCGCATCCGGTAAAGGCGCTCCGCGTGGAGGGCAAGCGCATCGGTAAAAAGCGCTCAGCGTGGAGGGACAGCGCATCGGTAAAGCGCTCGCGTGGAGGGCAGCGCATCCGGTGGCGCTCCGCGTGGAGGGCAGCGCATCCGGTAAAGGCGCTCCGCGTGGAGGGCAGCGCATCCGGTAAAGGCGCTCCGCGTGGAGGGCAGCGCATCGGTGGGCGCTCAGCGTGGAGGCAGCGCATCCGGTGGAAAAAGCGCTCAGCGTGGAGGGCAGCGCATCGGTAAAGCGCTCGCGTGGAGGGCAGCGCATCGTAAAGCGCTCAGCGTGGAGGCAGCGCATCGAAAAGCGCTCAGCGTGGAGACGCAGCGCATCGGTGGCGCTCCAGCGTGGAGGACAGCGCATCGTATGGCGCTCAGCGTGGAGGGCAGCGCATCGTAAAGCGCTCGGCGTGGAGGGCCGCGCATCCGGTAAAGGCGCTCCGCGTGGAGGGCAGCGCATCCGGTAAAGGCGCTCCGCGTGGAGGGCAGCGCATCCGGTAAAGGCGCTCCGCGTGGAGGGCAGCGCATCCGGTAAAGGCGCATGGCACATGGAGCGCAGGATGCGCCCTATAATCGCCGGTTCGACTCCAGGCTATTCCACTGCCAACCGTGGACAGGAGCTCCCAGGGGGCGGCACACAATTGGCCGAGCGCCACCTGGGGGGCTTAAGTCGGCCAGGGTGTCCTCAGCTCGCAACGCACCAGCGACCCCTGTAGTCTGGCCACGGGTGGCTGCAGGCTGCCTGTAAGCTGTGTTGTCCTCCGACGCTGTAGCTCTGAGGTGGCTACATGGTGAGTCTGCAGTGTGAAAAGAAGTGGTCGGCTGATGGCATGCTTTGGAGGACAGCGTGTGTTTGTCTTTGCCCTCCCGAGTCAGCGCGGGGGTGGTAGTGGTGAGCTGAGCCTAAAAATAACTGGATATTCTAAATTGTGACAAAATACAAAAAATATTAATTGTTGGTCACTAAATTAATTAAATAAATAAATAAATAAATAAATAGAAAGGAATGACGTCTCCACAGTAAAAATGTCATTGTGACTTTACAGCTATCCTGCATGCACAGCCTGTACTGTATGTCTGGTCCCACCATCCAGACAGATGAGTCTCTATGGCAATATGCAACAAGGTAGACATGTCATGTAACAAAGTTACAAAAAATGAGGTCCCAAATTGTTTTAAGGACTTTGCAGGAGGCTGCAAATGTTATTTATAGTTTGGTTTAAGTTTGTTATTATCTATTTAATAAAAAGTTTCTATTCAAAATGTTATTCTAGATGACAAAACATCATGAATCCAACAACCAACAACAAAGCATTGTGCATGAATTCATCTTTGATTAATCAAACAGACCATAGTGAGCTGGTTTCCAATATCTCAAAGCATTGTGCATGAATTCATCTTTGATTAATCAAACAGACCATAGTGAACTGGTTTCCAATATCTCAAAGCATTGTGCATGAATTCATCTTTGATTAATCAAACAGACCATAGTGAACTGGTTTCCAATGTCTCAAAGCATTGTGCATGAATTCATCTTTGATTAATCAAACAGACCATAGTGAGCTGGTTTCCAATATCTGCCTCCCACTTTAGTTCACAGTGTACATGTAATATGAAGTCTGGATGTCAAATGGTCTCACAGTTCTGAGGTATGAGAGAGTGCAGTGGCTGGTGTGTCCTTACTGGGACGATAAAGCTCATCCCTTCATTCACCATTTACTGGACGATAACAAAGCTCATCCCTTCATTCACCATTTACTGGATGATAACAAAGCTCATCCCTTCATTCACCATTTACTGGGACGATAAAGCTCATCCCGTCATTCACCATTTACTGGACGATAACAAAGCTCATCCCTCATTCACCATTTACTGGGACGATAAAGCTCATCCCTTCATTCACCATTTACTGGATGATAACAAAGCTCATCCCCTCATTCACCATTTACTGGGACGATAACAAAGCTCATCCCTTCATTCACCATTTACTGGATGATAACAAAGCTCATCCCTTCATTCACCATTTCCATAAGTTTACATATAATAGAAGTCAGGCTTATTGGTCTGTAGTTACCAGGTTCGGTTTTGTCTCCTTTTTTGTGGATTGGCGTTTGCTATTTTCCAGTCTGTTTCAACCCCTGTGTCACTGTTGCATGATCTTGGTTAGCGGTTTGTAAATAACTTCTTTCATTTCTTTGAGTACTATTGGGAGGATCTCATCTGGCCCAGGGATTTGTTTATTTTAAGAGCTCCCATTTAACACTTCTGCCTCTGTTATGCTAAAGTTATTTAAAATTGGATAGAACAGGTCGACATGGGGCATGTTATCCGTGTCCTCCTTTGTAAAAACCTGTGAAAAGTAATCATTTAATAAGCTCATCCCTTCATTCACCATTTACTGGACGATAACAAAGCTCATCCCGTCATTCACCATTTACTGTACGATAACAAAGCTCATCCCTTCATTCACCATTTATTGGACGATAACAAAGCTCATCCCTTCATTCACCATTTACTGGACGATAACAAAGCTCATCCCTTCATTCACCATTTACTGGACGATAACAAAGCTCATCCCCTCATTCACCATTTACTGGGATGATAACAAAGCTCATCCCTTCATTCACCATTTATTGGACGATAACAAAGCTCATCCCCTCATTCACCATTTACTGGGATGATAACAAAGCTCATCCCTTCATTCACCATTTATTGGACGATAACAAAGCTCATCCCCTCATTCACCATTTACTGGGACGATAACAAAGCTCATCCCTTCATTCACCATTTACTGGACGATAAAGCTCATCCCGTCATTCACCATTTACTGGGATGATAACAAAGCTCATCCTTCATTCACCATTTATTGGATGATAACAAAGCTCATCCTTCATTCACCATTTACTGGACGATAACAAAGCTCATCCTTCATTCACCATTTACTGGGACGATAACAAAGCTCATCCCTTCATTCACCATTTACTGGGATGATAACAAAGCTCATCCCCTCATTCACCATTTACTGGATGATAACAAAGCTCATCCCTTCATTCACCATTTACTGGGACGATAACAAAGCTCATCCCGTCATTCACCATTTACTGGACGATAACAAAGCTCATCCCTTCATTCACCATTTACTGGGATGATAACAAAGCTCATCCCTTCATTCACCATTTATTGGACGATAACAAAGCTCATCCCTTCATTCACCATTTACTGGACGATAATAAAGCTCATCCGTCATTCACCATTTACTGTACGATAACAAAGCTCATCCTTCATTCACCATTTATTGGACGATAACAAAGCTCATCCTTCATTCACCATTTACTGGACGATAACAAAGCTCATCCTTCATTCACCATTTACTGGACGATAACAAAAGCTCATCCGTCATTCACCATTTACTGGGATGATAACAAAGCTCATCCCTTCATTCACCATTTATTGGACGATAACAAAGCTCATCCCCTCATTCACCATTTACTGGGATGATAACAAAGCTCATCCCTTCATTCACCATTTATTGGACGATAACAAAGCTCATCCCCTCATTCACCATTTACTGGGACGATAACAAAGCTCATCCCTTCATTCACCATTTACTGGACGATAAAGCTCATCCCGTCATTCACCATTTACTGGGATGATAACAAAGCTCATCCCTTCATTCACCATTTATTGGACGATAACAAAGCTCATCCCTTCATTCACCATTTACTGGACGATAACAAAGCTCATCCCTTCATTCACCATTTACTGGGACGATAACAAAGCTCATCCCTTCATTCACCATTTACTGGGATGATAACAAAGCTCATCCCCTCATTCACCATTTACTGGATGATAACAAAGCTCATCCCTTCATTCACCATTTACTGGGACGATAACAAAGCTCATCCCTTCATTCACCATTTACTGGATGATAACAAAGCTCATCCCTTCATTCACCATTTACTGGGACGATAAAGCTCATCCTTCATTCACCATTTACTGGGGCGATAACAAAGCTCATCCTTCATTCACCATTTACTGGACGATAACAAAGCTCATCCCTTCATTCACCATTTACTGGGACGATAACAAAGCTCATCCCTTCATTCACCATTTACTGTACGATAACAAAGCTCATCTCCTCATTCACCATTTACTGGACGATAACAAAGCTCATCCCCTCATTCACCATTTACTGGGACGATAAAGCTCATCCCTTCATTCACCATTTACTGGACGATAACAAAGCTCATCCCTTCATTCACCATTTACTGGACGATAACAAAGCTCATCCTGTCATTCACCATTTACTGGACGATAACAAAGCTCATCCCCTCATTCACCATTTACTGGACGATAACAAAGCTCATCCTGTCATTCACCATTTACTGGACGATAACAAAGCTCATCCCGTCATTCACCATTTACTGGGACGATAACAAAGCTCATCCCGTCATTCACCATTTACTGGACGATAACAAAGCTCATCCCTTCATTCACCATTTACTGGACGATAACAAAGCTCATCCCGTCATTCACCATTTACTGGGATGATAAAGCTCATCCCTTCATTCACCATTTATTGGACGATAACAAAGCTCATCCCCTCATTCACCATTTACTGGGATGATAACAAAGCTCATCCCTTCATTCACCATTTATTGGACGATAACAAAGCTCATCCCCTCATTCACCATTTACTGGGATGATAACAAAGCTCATCCCTTCATTCACCATTTATTGGGACGATAACAAAGCTCATCCCCTCATTCACCATTTACTGGGGCGATAACAAAGCTCATCCTTCATTCACCATTTACTGGACGATAAAGCTCATCCGTCATTCACCATTTACTGGGATGATAACAAAGCTCATCCTTCATTCACCATTTATTGGACGATAACAAAGCTCATCCCTTCATTCACCATTTACTGAACGATAACAAAGCTCATCCCTTCATTCACCATTTACTGGGATGATAACAAAGCTCATCCCTTCATTCACCATTTACTGGGACGATAACAAAGCTCATCCCTTCATTCACCATTTACTGGGACGATAACAAAGCTCATCCCTTCATTCACCATTTACTGGGACGATAACAAAGCTCATCCGTCATTCACCATTTACTGGATGATAACAAAGCTCATCCTTCATTCACCATTTACTGGGCGATAACAAAAGCTCATCCCCTCATTCACCATTTACTGGGATGATAACAAAGCTCATCCCTTCATTCACCATTTACTGGATGATAACAAAGCTCATCCCGTCATTCACCATTTACTGGATGATAACAAAGCTCATCCCTTCATTCACCATTTACTGGACGATAACAAAGCTCATCCCTTCATTCACCATTTACTGGACGATAACAAAGCTCATCCCTTCATTCACCATTTACTGTACGATAACAAAGCTCATCTCCTCATTCACCATTTACTGGGATGATAACAAAGCTCATCCCCTCATTCACCATTTACTTCAAGCTAACAGACAACAATGCATGTTTGACTTGCTTAACCCAAGCCCTTAAACCCTTGTTTTAACCCAAGGGCTTAAAACAAGCCCAGCTGCTTTTAAACATTCTAACAAGCAGTTTACACACAACTGGCAACACAGTCTCAACGGAGCCAACACCAACACGCCTGCATGTGTTCTTTTCTTTTTTTGTTCTCCGCACCGAAAGAATCACCGAAACTGCAATTCTCATGCGAGAGACAGAAACAGGCAATGCGAGAGCAATCGGCCGTGTCAGGAAGTGAACGCTCACTCACTGCTGGGAACCATCTGGAAGAGAGATACTGTGAACAAACAACAAATGACAGCCGCCACCCCCACAAAACCATTTGGTGAACAGCAGGGAAAAAGTCAGTTTATCAATAAATACATGCTGGTCCAGCCCAGTTCCCACAGCAATGCTGTATGTGCAACTCTGCCACAGATAGGGCTGCCACTCATTAAACGGGACATCTGAACAAAACATGTGGAAGCATGACATTTAAAAAGGGGACAAGATTTAAAACCAGGATCTTTTAGGATCCCGGGTAAGGTATATTGAGTTCCCGGGACACCTTCCTCAAAACCGGGACTGTCCAGGGAGAACAGGGCCAGGTGGCCACATGGCCACATAACTACTTTAAAATGTATTGCAATAACCCCAAAGAAAGTTATAGCACACACACAATAAAACAGCAAGACAAGCCAGCAAGGGGCTGTGGTAAAGCAAGGGGAACAGTATACCAATGCAGTAGATGGACAATGATGATTACATTCATACCACAGACATACAGATACACAGGGAAATGCGTTGAAACAATGCAGAGACAGCATGGCAGAAAGGAGGAGCAAGTATGTAAACAGACCAAACAGACAGACAGATTGGAGGTCTTTATAGCAGCAACAGAGAGGAATGGAGCAAAGATAGAATCTGCACAGCCAGGGCTTACTGCGTCACTCCCGCTCCAGACTGGACGACAAGCACATTCATTTGCAGAATTAAGTTAGCTAAGCGAATTTGCACTGTTCCTTCAGCACTCAATAACACATTGTGAAGATCTTAATAAACAGCACAGATTCTTCCACAGTCCCCCAACGGGGGACAAAACTAATTCCACCGAGCAGATGGGTTTAAACAGGCACTCAGCGGAGGCCAGCCCACTGCTTTCCTAAGAGGAGATGGGTTTGAAACAGGCACTCAGCGGAGGCCAGCCCACTGCTTTCCTAAGAGGAGATGGGTTTGAAACAGGCACTCAGCAGAGGCCAGCCCACTGCTTTCCTAAGAGGAGATGGGTTTGAAACAGGCACTCAGCAGAGGCCAGCCCACTGCTTTCCTAAGAGGAGATGGGTTTGAAACAGGCACTCAGCAGAGGCCAGCCCACTGCTTTCCTAAGAGGAGATGGGTTTGAAACAGGCACTCAGCAGAGGCCAGCCCACTGCTTTCCTAAGAGGAGATGGGTTTGAAACAGGCACTCAGCAGAGGCCAGCCCACTGCTTTCCTAAGAGGAGATGGGTTTGAAACAGGCACTCAGCAGAGGCCAGCCCACTGCTTTCCTAAGAGGAGATGGGTTTGAAACAGGCACTCAGCAGAGGCCAGCCTACTGCTTTCCTAAGAGGAGATGGGTTTGAAACAGGCACTCAGCAGAGGCCAGCCCACTGCTTTCCTAAGAGGAGATGGGTTTGAAACAGGCACTCAGCGGAGTCCAGCCCACTGCTTTCCTAAGAGGAGATGGGTTTGAAACGGGCACTCAGCAGAGGCCAGCCCACTGCTTTCCTAAGAGGAGATGGGTTTGAAACAGGCACTCAGCAGAGGCCAGCCCACTGCTTTCCTAAGAGGAGATGGGTTTGAAACAGGCACTCAGCAGAGGCCAGCCCACTGCTTTCCTAAGAGGAGATGGGTTTAAAACAGGCACTCAGCAGAGGCCAGCCCACTGCTTTCCTAAGAGGAGATGGGTTTGAAACAGGCACTCAGCAGAGGCCAGCCCACTGCTTTCCTAAGAGGAGATGGGTTTGAAACAGACACACTGCTTTCCTAAGAGGAGATGGGTTTGAAACAGACACACTGCTTTCCTAAGAGGAGATGGGTTTGAAACAGACACACTGCTTTCCTAAGAGGACAACATAAAATAGGAACAGGGAGCGCAGACTGGGAGAGTGCTGTCAGAGCCATCAAGGGCCTTGCTATCTCGTGCTGCAGCTCTCACAGTGTAAGCAAAGCTGATGCAATGACAGCTTATTGCCGAGTGCTTCACAAACTTATATTGTACTTCTGGGACGAAACCCGGAGCCCTAGTTATACTCGGGGTAGTTTCTCAGCTACTGAAAGACACGAACAATAGGTGGAGACTGACAAGCCAGAGACTGTGCAGAGCTATAGGTGGAGATTTAAAAAACTGTGTTCAGGAAGGAAATCCCAGATGACCCCTGATAAACTCCCAAATGTTCGGAGAGTGCATCTATTATATCAATTACCAAACCCCACACGCCGTGCCCATTGATTTGTCACCTACACATCACTGCATAGAGACACTCTGTAGCTCCTAACTGCAGTAGCTATTCCTTATGAATAAATTCTAATGCTAGAATTAAAATCAAAATCACAACTGCAACCAAAACTCTGCTATTCGGGATTGCAATGCAATTTCATCCAGGAAGTGCAGTTTTAAAGACATATTTGGAAACCTGATTAAGTTGTGAAACAACAAGGGAGCGCTTTTTAAAAAAATGTTTTATAAGAAATGTTTTCTGGACGGATTTTGGTCAGACTGCTCAGTATTTATTTATTTATTTATTTTTTAAAGGCCTCAGCGACAGACGGAGCACCCAAATCCCATTGGTGTGGTACAAGTGAGGGAATGTGGTTTCCCTGGCAACAGGTATTATCTCTCTTAACTCACTGCAATGAAAGTGCGTTTCCTGCAAGCCTGGGAGCAGGATCTCACACACCACAGACAAGGGATTCTAAACACCTCAAAATGAGCTTCTATTGCAATTCTTACTGCCCCTGTCTTACTGTGCTGGGAATGGCTTGACTTCCAGTTATTTGAGAATATTAGTAACGGCATGTACAACACTACACCAATGCATCCTCGTAGCTGTGCTGTAGGTCGCCTGGTCCGACTGGAGCGAGCTTCAGCATCTAAACAGAAGTATAAAATGCAATAAAAGAACCAGAAGATATTCAACATGATACGGACACTCATGAAACTGACATACTGAGGAGACTGATAGTTTTGTTTGTTTTACAGAAGATTTATTTTGTCTTCATTTTTCCTTTTTTGTTTGCACATTTTAAGGTAAGCAGTTCGGGTCTCTCTGTCCCAGCCTGTACTCAGGCACTCAGAACAGACAGATTGGCTTGGATTACAAACGAGAAATCAAGGAGAACACATGCAAACACATTCATATTGCAAGCGAGACGCTGGGAAATCAGAAGAAAGGGGTGCAAGTCGGCTGGCAGCTCTGCTTCAGAGTGTGCGGACTGGAGGAGCAGGTAGTACTGAGCAGCACTGCCATCACAAACACACACTGCATATGCTGTTTCCAGACAATGCACAAAGGCTGCAAAAAAAGACAGAACCCGTGGTTTAGGGTGCAACCTGCGCTGAACATTGTCAAAGCTCGAGTGTGAATGAACCCACAAGGACTGCAATGGATTTGGTGTGAATGAACGCACAAGGACTGCAATGGATTTGGTGTGAATGAACCCACAAGGACTGCAATGGATTTGGTGTGAATGAACCCATAAGGACTGCAATGGATTTGGTGTGAATGAACGCACAAGGACTGCAATGGATTTGGTGTGAATGAACCCACAAGGACTGCAATGGATTTGGTGTGAATGAACCCACAAGGACTGCAATGGATTTGGTGTGAATGAACCCACAAGGACTGCAATGGATTTGGTGTGAATGAACGCACAAGGACTGCAATGGATTTGGTGTGAATGAACCCATAAGGACTGCAATGGATTTGGTGTGAATGAACCCATAAGGACTGCAATGGATTTGGTGTGAATGAACGCACAAGGACTGCAATAGACTTGGTCAATATTGACTGGTGTTGGACCAGTGTCCAGTTTGCCAATGACAAGCCTGCTGTTTACTTTGCCAAGTAAAAGCCTACCAGTGAACTCCACTCAGTAATATACGTGTCTATTATGAAGAGTAAATGTAAAGTTAAATTGTTTAACCAAGACATCTTGCTATCATAAGTATGCAGCCAGGATGTGGTGTCATGGGATATGACTTTTATTCCACTCTGGGGGGAGCGAGTCAGTCCAGTATCACATTACAGCACTGACGTTTAAAGTCAACTTTTTGTTCCGAGTCATTTCTTATCAGCTTTTTGCCATTCAAATGGTTTTACTCTGAATACTAGTCTTCAAAAGGGTCCATAATCTCCAGGGGAAAGGGGTACAGCTCAGACTCTCTTTACAAAAACGTCTTAAACACACTAACCCTGACTCCTTGAAATAAACAGGTTTCACAGACAATAAACAGGCCATTTGAATCTGTCTTGCACCCTGTGACAGAAATATAATGAATGTTTGTTGTAAATCTCCCTCCCGGCCTGTGAGGGCGCGAAGCAGCGAAAGTAGAGTTCTTTGGACGGGCTGGCCTGACAGTTCTTTCCCAGGGCCGGGAAGTCGGTCAGTCTGGAAGAAGGCAAGACTCCATTGCAGGAACGTATTGACCCGGAAGGGAAACGACGTAGCAGATGCAGATTGTAGAAACAGCTGCACTCGTTTACCAAGGGGTCATGCATGATAGCATAAAAGGGGACGGAGAATCGCAATCTACTCCTTCGCTTGGTTTTGAGCAAGAGTGAAAATGGAAGGACCGGGAGAAACCCAAAAAGAATAAAAAGGATTTGTGAGTGTTTTTTGTTTGTTTGTTGCTGTTAGTAATTGTCTTTTGTTTGTGAATCACTAGACGGCTAACACGTATCCGAAGCTGTCGCCTTGGGCCAGCACTACCCGGAACAACACTACACCACAGTCACTTTATAATTGTTATCACCCACTAAGAGCACTACTGCACGCACCCGGACTGGTGACCGTGTACTGTATTATTGTGGGGCAGATAACGTGTGTTTATTATTTGGGCTGCAACCCATTATTATTGTAACCTCCGTGCTTTACACATTGGTGTGTATTGCCGGAGGTTTATTGTTTGGTCGCCAGACCAGGATTACAAATAAAAGGCCCGGATTAAAACGGATTACAGTTTCCTGGCTTGTGATTATTTCTGCACGGCATCACCTCTGCACCTGTTCTCACTCAGCAGCCACTTTGCCACACACCCCCACCCACAGATTTCTCTATTTAAAGACATCGAGCACACGCCGTTGTTGAGCAGTGTGCTTCCTGTGAGTGGAGGAGCCCTGCACACACTCAGCTGCTGCACTGCAGACTGGCTCAATCGTCCTTCAACACACACCAGAATGAGCAGTGTGCTTCCTGTGAGTGGAGGAGCCCTGCACACAATCAGCTGCTGCACTGCAGACTGGCTCAATCTGCCTTCAACACACACCAGAATGAGCAGTGTGCTTCCTGTGAGTGGAGGAGCCCTGCACACACTCAGCTGCTGCACTCCAGACTGTCTCAATCTGCCTTCAACACACACCAGAATAACACCGGTATGAAGGCAGGAAAATGGCTTAAAATATACATTAACTAATCAATCAAAAAATAGGCTTTTCAACTAAACATAGCAGATAAGGTCTGGAGGAAGCTGAAAAGCTCAGAACCCTGCCCCGGTATTTATACTGTACTTACCCATGCTGGTGCACCCTGTGGCTATGGGTTAGCTGGGATAATAAGTACAGTATGAAGCCATTGAGACTCCCAGTACGATAAGCACTGCTCCTCGCACACATCACACACACCTACCATGCTACAGTTTTATATTTGATCTAAACCAGTTCCCAAACTAGGGGGCAGGGCAGAAATAATCTCTCCCAGCTGAGCCTGACATCTGACAAAGTACTGATGAAACCAGACCGGGGGATGCATTCATTCACATGAACATCTGAAGACCACGAGAAAAACTTAGTCAAAACGCTTGCCATTAGAAGTGTATACGCGTCTTATAACCCACCACCGCTTGTTCTATATATGGATGACACAAAGAAAGAAAGCAAACTCATTTCTCTGCTGATCTGCTCTTTTGGCAAAAACATACCTAACCCATTTTCCTCCAGTATGTCATCATTGGAATCAGCAGCTTCTTACTGTCGAGTGCAATCCAGCAGGCGTGGGCCTCAAACCACAAGGGCTGTTTATGAAAAATGCAGCCCCTGCTCCTGAAGGGTCTTTCCCAGCACTGGAAGAGAAGTCAGCTGCCCGCCAGACCGTGTCATTACTCAGACAGTTTACTGGATTGTACCTGTAGGTACAATCCACAAATGCCTCTGTCCCAATAATGGAATATTTGGAAAGAAAACATTCCAGAACTAATCAACTAAAAACAGCAGCAGGGTTTTTACACTAAAACTTTCTTTCACCGGAGACTCCAGGAAAGTCCCAGGCTGCCAGAAGCAGCTCTAACCAACAAACAGCTTCATCTGGAAAGCACAACAACAACATGACCATGAGGGAGGAAGGGGGGCCAGCTGATCAGCAGCACAGGGGTGGAGTGTGTCAGTGCTTAGAAGCCTGGAGATCGGTTTGAATCTCAGCTTGACAGCTAGTCTCAGTGGTGTGAGCTGGGTAGAAGCCTGGATCCCACTGAAAGTTATATTGAGCTGGACTGTCCTGCATGGAACATGGTGAAGACACCTGTCCCTTCAGGAGACTGTGTGGTCCCGTGGTTAAAGAAAAGGGCTTGTAACCAGGAGGTCCCCGGTTCAAACTGGCAGACTGGCTCAATCGTCCTTCAACACACACCAGAATGAGCAGTGTGCTTCCTGTGAGTGGAGGAGCCCTGCACACAATCAGCTGCTGCACTGCAGACTGGCTCAATCTGCCTTCAACACACACCAGAATGAGCAGTGTGCTTCCTGTGAGTGGAGGAGCCCTGCACACACTCAGCTGCTGCACTCCAGACTGGCTCAATCTGCCTTCAACACACACCAGAATAACACCGGTATGAAGGCAGGAAAATGGCTTAAAATATACATTAACTAATCAATCAAAAAATAGGCTTTTCAACTAAACATAGCAGATAAGGTCTGGAGGAAGCTGAAAAGCTCAGAACCCTGCCCCGGTATTTATACTGTACTTACCCATGCTGGTGCACCCTGTGGCTATGGGTTAGCTGGGATAATAAGTACAGTATGAAGCCATTGAGACTCCCAGTACGATAAGCACTGCTCCTCGCACACATCACACACACCTACCATGGTACAGTTTTATATTTGATCTAAACCAGTTCCCAAACTAGGGGGCAGGGCAGAAATAATCTCTCCCAGCTGAGCCTGACATCTGACAAAGTACTGATGAAACCAGACCGGGGGATGCATTCATTCACATGAACATCTGAAGACCACAAGAAAAACTTAGTCAAAACGCTTGCCATTAGAAGTGTATACGCGTCTTATAACCCACCACCGCTTGTTCTATATATGGATGACACAAAGAAAGAAAGCAAACTCATTTCTCTGCTGATCTGCTCTTTTGGCAAAAACATACCTAACCCATTTTCCTCCAGTATGTCATCATTGGAATCAGCAGCTTCTTACTGTCCCGAGTGCAATCCAGCAGAGCGTGGGCCTCAAACCACAAGGGCTGTTTATGAAAATGCAGCCCTGCTCCTGAAGGGGTCTTTCCCAGCACTGGAAGAGAAGTCAGCTGCCCGCCAGACCGTGTCATTACTCAGACAGTTTACTGGATTGTACCTGCTTAGGTACAATCCACAAATGCCTCTGTCCCAATAATGGAATATTTGGAAAGAAAACATTCCAGAACTAATCAACTAAAAACAGCAGCAGGGGTTTTTACACTAAAGCTTTCTTTCACCGGAGACTCCAGGAAAGTCCCAGGCTGCCAGAAGCAGCTCTAACCAACAAACAGCTTCATCTGGAAAGCACAACAACAACATGACCATGAGGGAGGAAGGGGGGCCAGCTGATCAGCAGCACAGGGGTGGAGTGTGTCAGTGCTTAGAAGCCTGGAGATCGGTTTGAATCTCAGCTTGACAGCTAGTCTCAGTGGTGTGAGCTGGGTAGAAGCCTGGATCCCACTGAAAGTTATATTGAGCTGGACTGTCCTGCATGGAACATGGTGAAGACACCTGTCCCTTCAGGAGACTGTGTGGTCCCGTGGTTAAAGAAAAGGGCTTGTAACCAGGAGGTCCCCGGTTCAAATCCCACCTCAGCCACTGACTAATTGTGTGACCCTGAGCAAGTCACTTAACCTCCTTGTGCTCCGTCTTTCGGGTGAGCCGTATTTGTAAGTGACTCTGCAGCTGATGCATAGTTCACACACCCTAGTCTCTGTAAGTCGCCTTGGATAAAGGCGTCTGCTAAATAAACAAATAATAATAATAATAATAATAATAATAATAATAATAATAATAATCACGTCAGACACATTATACAGACCTGCTTATGCAACTGTGATGAAACTCTCAGGACAATCTTTAGCACAGGTTATCATTCTCAGAATCCAGTGGCGTATGGAGGAGCCTGTCCGTCTACCCCGGGGGGGGGTGGGGGGCAGCCCTGGTCCTGGAGAGCCGCATGGTCTTCTGGTTCATTCCACCCGAGTTCTCAATTACTTCATTAAACCAATTATTTTCTTAATTGGTCAACACTAAAAAAATGTTCCTTGTCTTTAGCCATTGATGATTTAAAGATACTCAGAAACCCAGGTCTCCAGGACCAGGATGGGTGACCCCTGGTCTGTCCATATGACACACTTCACACCATGATACCAATAGCTGTGATGTTATATTTATAGCTGTGGCGTTACTAGCATACTTGTCTCTGCCCTCTCTGTGATCAGCACACGGTCATGTAAGATTACATGCAGCAAGCATTTCTCTTTAGAACTTAACAATAAAACTATTTTGTTTTAACCTGCATCAGCTGCTCTTCACAAAGTCTATTGAGCAAAGGTATTTAAGTGTGCTTTTACCTGACTGACCTGTGACAATTGCACTGCCTCATTCTGCTTACAGAACATATCCTGCTGAACAGAGCTAAGCCAGCACTGCCCATACAACATCCTCGAAGGACGATTTAACCAAAACAGCATTTCAGCTCGGCCAACAGCGTTCATGGAAAACCTTGTGGTGCCTTACCTTAATGATATTCAACAGGCACTGTCTGCTCACTGAATGGACAGCCTGCCTTCATACGTTTAACCCTTTGCGTTTAACCTGGTCCGACATCGCAATTTTCCCTTTGCGGTCCTATGTCGGACCCTGTCCGACATCATCAAAAAGATGCAAAAAACAGGTCTAGTCGTTTTTGCTCCGGAAAAGGCCAAGAAAACCATTCAATGGCCGAGTGAGACCGATAGGAGCCGAGAGAAGCCGAAAAAAAAAGGGCGTATCTCATGAATACTGATAGACCCGACACCACATAGATAACACGGACATAAACAAGATAGCTGCTTCCGCATCCAGCGCTCAAAGAACATCACAGACATTTGCAGAGCTTTTTTTAGATGTTACAGTAATAAAATAATGACTTGGATCGCATTATTGAGGAGTTTGGTGCTAAAACGAGTGATCAGGAGATGATTGATCGGTATGTACTATTAAGAGGTATTTGAAAAATATAGTGAACAAGGGGTGGGGAAGAGCTGGAGATGCAGTACTGAGTGTCCTGTTGATATGCAGTGCCTTTTAAACCTGTTTTACTGTGAAAAAAAATACTGAGACGTGGTGAATAAATGGACCGCTAAGGGTTAATATAAATGATATTCAACAGACAGGTCTATCTGCTCACTGAATGGACAGCATGCCTTCATACAGTGTGGGAGCTGGGGATCACAAACTGCACCTTCCACTCAGGATGCGTAACTTTCTCTTGCACTGCACAATTACTGTGACAGCACTACGACTACATGGGTTTCACTCATACTCTGCTCCTGCTGATGGGATCTCCTTGGGAAATGAGATGCATGGCTCCAAGGCACTGTCTGAACATGTCTGCAATGACCTTCTCCCCAGTATAACCCCACAGGCACACCTCCTGGGGGGCTGCTTCTCCCCTGATCCGAGGCTAAGCAAGGCTGGGCCTGGTCATGGAAAGCAAGGTGCTGCTTGTCCCACATAGAATCTCTGTGTTCCTATTATGACACAGTCCCACTGGAGTTTCTCTCTATAACTTACCATCAGATTGTTACTGACCTAGATTCACTTTCAGGTGGAGTCTCTCCTCTGCCTCTGTGACGTGGCACAGTTTACTCATTGCAAACAGACTCTCTTCAACACAGATTTAACCTAGTTTATAGTCCTCTATAAAGTCTCACACACACACAGATGAATAAATACAACACACAACGAAACTACATCCCCGAACAGACGCCACACTGTCCCTAACACCAGCTTAGACATGGCTCTGCACAAGAACATCTCATTTCATTTAACTTGTTAAGGGAATCAGATGGGGGCAGTTAGACATGAAGAACATCTCAGTTCCTAAAAAGGGATATGAAATTTAACAAATAGTTTAAAAATACAAATATCAGACTATCTAAGGTTTCAAAGAAGAAATGAAAGAGAGAAGACAAGGAAGCAGTCCTATCTGTTGGCATTCCAACGTCAGAGCGAGAACAATCTGGAGCTGAAAACGGATCCTGCCTTGCTTTGTTTGAACCTTTCCTGGACACCTCTGCAACCGGCCAGGAGGCAGATCTCTGATCAAGATAGGACTGAATAGGAATGCGCTGTTGAAACCAGATGAAGTCCAGTGACAAGCCCCTCCCCATGACTGAACAGCAGATACAGCACCCAGGCTTTCAAACACAGCTCAGTGTCTGGCTCTGTGATCACAGTGGCTCAGCGTGCCGCTTTGTGACATCACCGATCCCAGACTGTCACCAGGCACACACACTGGCCTCTGTGACATCACTGATCCACTCAGGCCTGGAGGGGAGCACTACCAGCCAGTGGAAGAATGGATTCAGTGAGAGTCTAAAGGTTCCACAATCTACACAGACCTTTAAATCCGAGTACAACTAAGACACTTCTCAGTCTATTAGGAAAGTATTTCACATTCCAACAAACAATCAGGTCTGTATAAACAGGATTAGAGTCATCAGGACCAGGGAAAAGTAAGAGTCCCCATGACCTGCATCCACAGCATGTACAGTACACGTGGACGTGTGTCATGGTACAGGCGTGCCATTGTACACAGCCCTTACCGGGGGGAAAACTGATCGAGACATTAAACAAAGCATTGGTCTACTTCTGGGGTGTCCAAAGTTAGCCCTTCCACTCCTGGTCTTTGTTCCAGCCCTGTTCTAAGCTGTTCAATTGAACCAATTAAACCTCCACCCAGCCCCTGAAGCAGTTCATGATCTCATTGTACCTGTTAAACCTGGAGTGGAACGGCCCTCCAGGACCGGGAATGGACACTCTAGTCTAGTTGACAGACCTATGCCCAGTCAGGATAAATCGCAGCGGTAGAATTGTGCAGTATTTTACAGGACCAGGGATTCCTATGGACTGCATCAAACACTTATTTTTCAGGATAATCAAGGATAGATGGAGGATTCCCCAGTGCTGTAAACTCCTCTAAATAAAATACATCCGGGGACGTGTTTAGTGTAGATGCGCTTGTAAAAGAACAATTTGAGACCTGCAAGTGATTCTTAATGGAATCGTTTGTCAGATTATTTCAATTGCAACCGATAATGAAAAAAAAAAAAAAAAAAAAAAACACAGAGTTGTTTGTTCCAGACCCTATGTAGACATTGTGCAACACAAGATACGGCATATCACTTGACTGCAGGAAAGGTAGAATTCTTTCAAGGAAGGAACCTCTGATTATTGTAGTGTGCGATGCCCTGGCTGTGAACACGGCCATGCTCCCAGACAGCCCCAGCTGGAGCAGGGCAGCTCTGTTAATGGGCATTGCTGAGATTCCTGGAACGTACTGTTCGTCCACAAAGGAATGTGCTGCTGAAACTCACTGCAGTCTAATCACACGGACAGTGCCAGCGGGGACTGAGAGGGAGCCAGTCTCCCTGTCTATAGTGTAGCTGAAGCCCAGCACGCTGGTACCCTGCACCTGATCCACCTTCCAGCTCCCAGAATGAGGTACGGGGGCAAAATATGAGGGCTGAGGACAAGGGAGTCTATTCAGCTGGTTTAAATAGCAGTGCATTCTAATATGTCAGGGATGGCAAGAAGACTCCTATTGCACAGCAGTGTCATCCATTCCAGGTTTTACGAGGAGTTTGATTAGCCCCAGTGTATAGGTAACAAGCTCAGGTGTGTCTAATTAAACTCATAGTAAAACCAGGAATGGATCAAAGTGCAAGTGTATTTCTGCTTGGAAAAAAAAAAGAACAGAAAAAAAAAATATTAAAACAAAAAAAACCTCAGCGAAGGCAGTGTTTTGATTTTATCTGCCTACCTTATGTTTGATGAATTCAAGAGGCTCCCAACAAGTCTTTGTTCTGCGAGATGTTGAACTTCAGCAGGTGTTTATCTTCACTTCACACTGCGGTGTGTATCATGGTTTTCTTCGACTCCCAGGCTAGCATGAGGAGACATTTCCCACAGCAAAGTAAATCGGGTTCTATTCCTTGGAGACTGTATCTTAGTTAGTTACTTTTTGATTTAAAAAAAAAAAAAAAGTCATCTTGGTGGATGACGTTTGACACTTTTTTTGACAATGGGGTCAGGGTTGTGGCGGAGTGTCCCGCCCCTAATTATTATTATTTGTATTATTGTTTGCGGCGCGGATAACAGCGCCGCGTATTTCTTATTTATATTTAAAAACCTCGTGAGGATGCATGACTGATCAGCTACTGATTATTTAACTAGCTGACAGTCATGCATCCTTACCAAACGCGTGCAGACTGGCGGGGGTAATAAGATAATTAACAGCTAGTTAACCCCTCGGCCAGAGTATAAGAACCTGCAGCTGTCCGTTCTGCAGGGGGGAGTGTACAGAGGAGAGTACGGGGAGAGAGCGAGAGCGAGGAAAAATAACATTTAAAAGAACGACTGCTAAACTGTCTTTGTTTATTCGTTTGGCCCTCGTGCCCTTTGGTTTCTGTTTTGTTTGTTTAAATCTTTTGTTTTATTTTGTTTATTAATAAATATGCTGAATGCAGTAGCATTCAGCTTCACCCGCCCATCCATTGTTTTGGTTTCTGTACTTCCTGGTCCGTGACTCTTCCCCGGATTCTTCAGAAGGTTCCACGGAATCCTTTACAACCACAGAGGGAGGGACAGGACCGGGAGACATTGACCCAACAAGTCATCACGACACAGACAGGTACAATCATCATTCCTGTAAACCGATTCACTGGGCTTTTTGAGATATCATCATGATCATCACCACCCACTTCAGAGATTTCCATTGCGAGACACAGCCTGGGCAGCAAGCCTGCCTTATAACTGGCTGGCAGTGAAACCCTTGAAATCCCACTCTGTAAAATAATGTGCGGTGCAGACCACTGCTAAGAAATAAATAATAATAATAATAATAATAAATAACATAACCAGCAGAGTCACACCTGAACCTGCGGCTGAATCACCCTCCGCCAACAGTAAAAACTGGACTAGCTCAAAACCTGCCTATGAACAGGAGACGAGACACTGGCATCCTGAACACACTCCACTGCAGTCAGAAATGCGCAGAACCAAGACTGGGGCCCAGGAACTCTGCTTCTGTGTTTAGGGGGTTTATTCATTTTGGTAGACTGCACTAGATGCCTGTCATTGTGAGTGACATCTACACAGGGCTGCAGTGTCCAGAGTTAAAAATGGTACTTCAGAGATGGGAATAAGACTCTTATTGCATAGCAGTTTGATCTATTCCTGGTTCTACTATGAGTTTAATAAGACAAACCTGAGTTTGTTACCTATACTCTGTGGCTAATCAAGCTTGTAATAAAACCTGGAATGGATGAAACTGCTATACAATATGACTCTTATTTCCATCCCTGTACTTGTCCAAATCATCCCACACACACACACACACACACACACACACACACACCCGCTCACTTCAGTGTGGCCTCCTCAGAAGCTGGCAGGGAGGCATGAAGCTGGAGTGCTACCCTGTATCATCCTCACACCGATTCAAACAGCTGTCATCTTAGTGAGGAGTATGGGGACACGTGAGGCTCCAGGCCATGCTGCCCTCTTCCACTAATCCCTGTTCCCTGAACTCTGCACAGGATTTGCAATGCAGCATTCCTCAGCATTGACTAACTCTCCTGCAACTCGATGAGTCAAAGGCTGGTCAGAGTACACATGTCTGTTTCCAAAACAGAACTGCTTTAACCCCTTAGCTCACCATTAATCAACAGACATGGTTTTAGAGGACTCAGAATGTATACCCCAAGAGCAAGCTTCATTCAATACAAGGAATGATCAGCAGCGATATGTGAAACCAAATACATCGGATTAAAACAAGAACAGAACTCAGTCCTACACGCCCAAGGGTTCACAGAACAGATGGCTGGTTTTAATGACCCAACCTAGTTTTGAGTTAACAGCACAAACCCGGAGAGCCGGTGCTGGGGTTGAGCTCTGCCTAATCCCATACACAGTGATGAGGACGCTTGTTTAACATGATTTAAATGGGATAATCCTCTGGGAAGGGGCGGATTGTTTACATTGTGTGTGGGGGGGTGCAGATGAAGCATGACTGGGGTGTACAGTATAGAGGGCAGGGGCAGGTTAGAGTACTTGAGTATGGGGTTCTGCACAAATCATGAGAGGAGAGAGATCAGCACGTCAGCCATTCCCCATGGTTAGAGTTCATGAGACTGGTACCCATGCCAGCATAATGACAACAAAACCAATAAGCACAGGCTACTGGGATGGAAATCGGAGTTTCACCCATCCCAGTTTTAACAGGAGCCTGATTAGTCCCAGTGTGTGCTTAACTAGGTGCCATTCTATTTGTTACAACAGCTGTGGAAACCCTTTGGTTTTGTTTAAGTCAATGCTGCTGATCCCATACCAATACCACTGCAGTTTACCTATACATGCAAGCCAGACAGATAGTTACCACGGCATTATAACTCTGGCCAGGGCTCGGACCCCTGGCCCTTCTTTCATTGTATCTCATTTACAACAATTAGCTTCTTTACAACGGCGTCCAACAGCACATTACAATCACATAAAAACATGAAACCACATTTCAAACTACACATCTACACAACTACATCTACACACACACACACACACACACACACAGGGCTTCTTCAGATAATGAAGCAACACATTTCAAACTCTACACATCTACACACACACAGGGCTTCTTCAGATAATGAAAACAACACATTTCAAACTCTACACACACACACACACACACACACACACAGGGCTTCTTCAGATAATGAAGCAACACATTTCAAACTCTACACATCTACACACACACACACACACACACACACACAGGGCTTCTTCAGATAATGAAGCAACACATTTCAAACTCTACACATCTACACACACACACACACACAACACACAACACATTTCAAACTCTACACTTCTAGATAACACAACAACTTCATTTCAAGATAATGAAACAACACACACACACACACACACACATCACACACACAGGGCTTCTTCAGATAATGAAGCAACACATTTCAAACTCTCACATCTACACACACACACACACACACACACACACACACACACAGGGCTTCTTCAGATAATGAAACATTTCAACCACATTTCAAACTCACACACATCTACACACACACAGGGCTTCTTCAGATAATGAAACAACACATTTCAAAACTCTACACACACACACACACACACACACACACACAGGGCTTCTTCAGATAATGAAGCAACACATTTCAAACTCTACACATCTACACACACAGGGCTTCTTCAGATAATGAAACAACACATTTCAAACTCTACACATCTACACACACAGGGCTTCTTCAGATAATGAAGCAACACATTTCAAACTCTACACACACACACACATCACACACACACACAGGGCTTCTTCAGATAATGAAGCAACACATTTCAAACTCTACACACACACACACACACACACACACACACAGGGCTTCTTCAGATAATGAAAACAACACATTTCAAACTCTACACACACACACACACAGGGCTTCTTCAGATAATGAAGCAACATATTTCAAACTCTACACATCTACACACACACACACACTTCTTCTTCAGATAATGAAGCAACACATTTCAAACTCTACACATCTACACACACACACACACACACACAGGGCTTCTTCAGATAATGAAGCAACACATTTCAAACTCTACACATCTACACACACACACACACACACACACACACACACACACACACACACAGGGCTTCTTCAGATAATGAAACAACATATTTCAAACTCTACACATCTACACACACACACACACACACAGGGCTTCTTCAGATAATGAAGCAACACATTTCAAACTCTACACACACACACACACACACACACACAGGGCTTCTTCAGATAATGAAACAACACATTTCAAACTCTACACACACACACACACAGGGCTTCTTCAGATAATGAAGCAACACATTTCAAACTCTACACATCTACACACACACAGGGCTTCTTCAGATAATGAAGCAACACATTTCAAACTCTACACATCTACACACACACACACACACACACACACACACACAGGGCTTCTTCAGATAATGAAGCAACACATTTCAAACTCTACACATCTACACACACACAGGGCTTCTTCAGATAATGAAACAACACATTTCAAACTCTACACATCTACACACACACACACACACACACACACAGGGCACACACACTTCAGATAATGAAACAACACATTTCAAACTCTACACACACACACACACACACACACACACACACACACACAGGGCTTCTTCAGATAATGAAGCAACATATTTCAAACTCTACACACACACACACACAGGGCTTCTTCAGATAATGAAACAACACATTTCAAACTCTACACATCTACACACACACACACACACACACACACAGGGCTTCTTCAGATAATGAAACAACACATTTCAAACTCTACACTACACACACACACACACACACACACAGGGCTTCTTCAGATAATGAAGCAACATATTTCAAAAAACTCTACACACACACACACACACACACAGGGCTTCTTCAGATAATGAAGCAACACATTTCAAACTCTACACATCTACACACACACACACACACACACACACACACAGGGCTTCTTCAGATAATGAAACAACACATTTCAAACTCTACACATCTACACACACACACACACACCACCCCCACACAGGGCTTCTTCAGATAATGAAAACAACACATTTCAAACTCTACACACACACACACACAGGGCTTCTTCAGATAATGAAGCAACACATTTCAAACTCTACACATCTACACACATCTACACACACACACACACACACACACACACACAGGGCTTCTTCAGATAATGAAACAACACATTTCAAACTCTCTACACACACACACACAGGGCTTCTTCAGATAATGAAGCAACACATTTCAAACTCTACACATCTACACACACACACACACACACACACACACACACACACACACACACACACACACACAGGGCTTCTTCAGATAATGAAAACACCACATTTTTAAATTGGCAATGCATTCCAATCTGAAACTGCAGCAAAAGCAAAATATTTCCTTCCAGCAGCACTTTTTACCATCAGTATTGTTAAATATTTGGTTCCACAAAGATTTCGTAAACTCCTGGAACAGATTACTCAAATAAACAGGCAGTTTGTTACACACCCCTTTAAAAAGAATCGGATTCCAGTGTACGTTCCTTCTGTTATCAGGTAACAACAAGTTTAACCAGGAATACAAGGCACAGTGATGTTCTAAAGGAGTACTCTGAAGAACAAATCTACAAATCCTGTTGAACACTGTATCAATCTTCATCAGCGACTCCTTACTAGCAGTCATGTAAATCACGTCATTATAGTCCAGAACAGAACACTAAAGCTGCTTTGCTCATTTAAACCATGATGTAAAAGTAAAGCAATGTTGCTGGCCACACAACAATCCCAGATTTACTACATATTTATCTGATGTGTTTTTCAAATGTAAGAGTTGTATCGACATTGACACCTAAGTATTTAAAAGTATCAACTCTCTTCAAAGGTGTATTATTACAAGTAATAATAATACAATTACTAATACTTACTAATACTAATACTTAGTATCATTTTCTCTGAACCAAATAACATGATTTTTGTCTTCTCATTTAAAAATCAAACCATTTTTATCAAACCAATCTTGAAGTTCAAAGAAGTCATTCTGTAGTGTTTCAGTTAAATCATGGACATTGTCAGAGCTGTAATAAACCACAGTGTCATTCGCATGTGTGCAGAACTTATTCTGCAGTCAGCAGGTATTTCATTAATAGAAATAGAAAATAAAAGGAGGTCCAAGATCTGACCCCTGAGGGACACCTAAGGATACAGACAGAAAATTCAATTTGTTCTACTAACCGCAGTGGTCTCGCATCAGTATGTAGACTGTACAGGTACTCAATACAACATTCATCTGTGCCTATCTACATTAAGAATACAGGGCGATCAGATTCAAGCATTCCAAATTCTAAAAGGTATTGACAATGTCAAGGGGCTTTGTGAAAAAAGAAACAAGTACCAGGGGTCACAAGTGGAGATTAGACAAAGGGTCATTCAAAACAGAAAATTCCCCAGAGAATCGTGGGAATCTGGAACCAACTCCCCAGTAATGTTGTTGAAGCTGACACCCTGGGATCCTTCAAGAAGCTGCTTGATGAGATTCTGGGATCAATAAGCTACTAACAACCAAAAGAGCAAGATGGGCTGAATGGCCTCCTCTCGTTTGTAAACTTTATTATGTTCTTATGTAAACAGATACAACTGAAAGGATTCTTCTTAATGGGATGGGGTCCCTGCTCCCTGCCGCTTCCCTGACCTCCACTGCGGGGTACTTTGACCCCTCTAGGAGGTCGATGCTGGACGGCTTTTCTAAAGTCCATACAGTAGTGTCTGTTTTCTTGTGTTTAAAAAATAAATAAAGCGAGCGAGCAATTATTTAAACTGCTACAATTGTGGCCGACTCTACTTCGACAGGAAACGCTTTACTGCGCTACACAGGGCCAGACTCACTTCTTCAATTCCACTTCACTTCTTCAATTCCATTTTAAAAGGGGATTGGGAATGGCATTGCATAAGAAGGAAAAAAAATAGTTAGTGCTGACCTCCTCCCTCCCTCCTTCCCCGCCCGGTCTGGTTTATATGTAAAAAACACACACTACAAGTTGCTCGTCACGTGTTTGCTTTCCTCTCACGAATAGTGTAGCGTTTAATAACAGTCTCGCGACAGATAAAGCATTTCCCATGGTTTAGTGAAAACCCTGTCTAACCGATCATGGTGTTTAATACCAGGCCGGTTATTACTGTATTTTCTTTCTTCCGTCGCTTTTGAGCAGGGAGGTACCGCTCCCCTTTTCTGAGGGCAGCACCTCTCACATTGCAATACTTTATTTTGTATGATAAACAGAGTCAGACAGAACTCCTCCAACCCGTAAAAAGAGAAGCGAGCCCGGTACAATGAAGTCCAAATCTTTCCTTTTATTAATTTATTCGACACTTGTTTGGTTTGCATACGGCAGCAGGGAACATACTTTCTAGTACATTTGAAACTCGTCAGAAACACAAATCAATCAATTATTTTTAAATGGACGGAACTTAATTCGTATTATTGTTTATAATAAACCTGCATTGGTAAACCTCTTTAAAACAGCGGCATGGCTGGGAATGTGAACCCTGACACACTGTAGTAGAAGCCGGGTAGCACAGATTCATTTTTGCGAAGTATTTATTTTTTCGGGGGGGAGGAAGAGGGGGGCAAGCTGTTGCTGGCCATACCCCAATAGTTTAGTTAAACTTAAAAGACAAAACTGTCGTGTTAAAAAGTGACACATTGTGCCCACAGCAGTCGTTTCTCATTAACAGTTTTGAGAAGCGTATCCATTTTGTACCTGGTTATTCTTTTTACTCAACGCGTTTAACTCCCATTCCCGGTGGAGAGTAATCTGGTTTTCTTAACCGAACAATTAGATCTGCAAACCCAGAGTCAAGTTTCACAGTCAGCTCGTCCAGAAACATAACACAGAGAAAACAAAAGAGAAAAACAAAGATGAGCGCACGAATACATACAGAGTCTTACCTGGGAAGTTTAGAAGTTAGCTAATCCGCGGTCCCCTGGATGAAACTCAAGAAAGAGAAAAACGAATCCAGGAAGAAAGTTTACATGTTACGTTTCCGTAGACCACGTATAGCAAAATAAAAGACGGATCAAATCACTTTGAAACTGCTCAGCATAACATCCCTCTAGAAACCACGATTTGGGGCGATGCTTACAAAAAAAAGAATGCAAAAGACTTCTTTTCTGTTTCTCTACTCCACCCCAGAGGTGCGGGATCACATGATTAGCTCAGGGGTGTGTGACTGTATCGGCGAGCTCACGGGCACACCTGGGAGAGCCACCCACATCCGCTCGGGCTCACAATCGCCAACAGGAAACCGAGAAAGCAATGTTCTAGAATGAGAGAGGAGAGGAGGGAGAAAGAGAAAAGGGGGGGATTATCCTCCTCCCTCTTTTTCTACAAAAGAACGCTGACTCCAACCAGAGATCGGTTTACACAGGGGGCGCAGGGGAAGACGACGAAAACAAAAACCACCAAGCGATTTGTTTTTAATGCATTCTTTTCCCAGTGCGAAGCAGCCGTCTGTTTTCTCTCTGCCCGAGGTCGCAGTGTAGGGTGCTGTATAGATAGTGTGTGTGTGGCGGTTCTGGTTGCGGTTTCAGTGTAATTCTTAAAAAGATGTCATTTGTTTTTTGAGATTAAATGCAGACAGAGAGCGCGGTGGCGGAGATTCTAGTAGATGTCTCATGAGTTTAAGACTTGCTTTTGTATTGCGGTGTTTGTTTTACTGTGGTGGTCGGGGTGGTAGTTTGGTTAAAGGGACACGTTGTGTTTATTACTTCAAGACGTTTTTGGCACACAAAGGAGGGATTGTAATCCGGTGTATCTGTTGCGTGACACATTGTGAAGGGATTGTAATCCGGTGTATCTGGAGAGTGACACATTGTGAGGGATTGTAATCCGGTGTATCTGGAGAGTGACACATTGTGAGGGATTGTAATCCAGTGTATCTGGAGAGTGACACATTATGAGGGATTGTAATCCGGTGTATCTGGAGAGTGACACATTGTGAGGGATTGTAATCCGGTGTATCTGGAGAGTGACACATTGTGAGGGATTGTAATCGGTGTATCTGAAGAGTGACACATTGTGAGGATTGTAATCCGGTGTATCTGGAGAGTGACACATTGTGAGGATTGTAATCCGGTGTATCTGGAGAGTGACACATTGTGAGGGATTGTAATCCGGTGTATCTGAAGAGTGACACATTGTGAGGGATTGTAATCCGGTGTATCTGGAGAGTGACACATTGTGAGGGATTGTAATCCGGTGTATCTGGAGAGTGACACATTGTGAGGGATTGTAATCCGGTGTATCTGGAGAGTGACACATTGTGAGGGATTGTAATCCGGTGTATCTGGAGAGTGACACATTGGGCTCGTTGGTTCATTCTAGTACCAGCTTGCTACCAACAGCAGCCCTGCACACCAGACTGTCCATTGTTTGAAGCACTTTTTTTATTTCAGGAAGCTGCAGCGCTATTTTATACAATTTCTTGTTTGTTTTCATGAAACTTGCAAGGCTTTTAAAGTCTGAACGCATTATTAAATTGATGTGACAGTTTGCATACAAACATAACACAGAGGGGTATAGAGCCTGTTGCATTGAATCAATATAGCCCCCCACCCAATAACAGAAGAATAGAGAGGCTGAGGTAATATGCTGAACTCATCCAATCCACTCGTGATATTTTACCACCTGCTTCACCCAAAACATTGGGCAACATTTGAGTCCAGAAGCAGCTCACTTGCTTGTTTGAGTAACAAACATTTCCATTCAGGACTGCCATGTCTGGTTTCGTTTCCTATTTTCTGTAAGTGATCATGAAAGATGAGTGGCCGTGGCACTGGATACAGGCAGGCAGGCAGAGAGACAGACAAACAAGCAGATAGGCAGGCATGCATCGTTCAGGCAGGCATGCATCATTCAGGTTTCTCCCCCACAGCTTTGTGAGTCTGCACCTTCACCCTCCTGAGCACCCCCAGCTATTGCATCTCAGTCCTCTCTCAAACCCCAGACTGCCATTGGGGGGGTTCAATAGCTGCCATCACAAACAATCACAGATGGAGGGAGCCTCCTTTAGAAGGGGTGGTGGTTGCCCCCGTGGTCTCCCTGTGGCAATGCTGATACCGCTGATCTCCGCTGTGAACGTGAGCATGTGGTCTCCCTGTGGCAATGCTGAGCTCCTCTGAACGTGAGCACGTGGTCTCCCTGTGGCAATGCTGATACCGCTGATCTCCGCTGTGAACCTGAGCACGTGGTCTCCCTGTGGCAATGCTGAGCTCCTCTGTGAACCTGAGCACGTGGTCTCCCTGTGTCAATGCTGAGCTCGGCTGTGAACGTGAGCACGTGGTCTCCCTGTGGCAATGCTGATACCGCTGAGCTCCTCTGTGAACGTGAGCACGTGGTCTCCCTGTGGCAATGCTGATACTGCTGAGCTCCTCTGTGAACCTGAGCACGTGGTCTCCCTGTGGCAATGCTGAGCTCCTCTGTAAACGTGAGCACGTGGTCTTCCTGTGGCAATGCTGATACCGCTGAGCTTCTCTGTGAACGTGAGCACGTGGTCTCCCTGTGGCAATGCTGAGCTCCTCTGTGAACGTGAGCACGTGGTCTCCCTGTGGCAATGCTGAGCTCCTCTGTGAACGTGAGCACGTGGTTTCCCTGTGGCAATGCTGATACCGCTGAGCTCTGCTGTGAACGTGAGCACGTGGTCTCCCTGTGGCAATGCTGATACCGCTGAGCTCCTCTGTGAACGTGAGCACGTGGTCTCCCTGTGGCAATGCTGAGCTCCTCTGTGAACGTGAGCACGGCAATGCTGATACTGCTGATCTCCGCTGTGAACGTGAGCACGTGGTCTCCCTGTGGCAATGCTGATCTCCGCTGTGAACGTGAGCACGTGGTCTCCCTGTGGCAATGCTGAGCTCCTCTGTGAACGTGAGCACGTGGTCTCCCTGTGGCAATGCTGATACCGCTGAGCTCCGCTGTGAACGTGAGCACGTGGTCTCCCTGTGGCAATGGTGATACCGCTGAGCTCCTCTGTGAACGTGAGCACGTGGTCTCCCTGTGGCAATGCTGAGCTCCTCTGTGAACGTGAGCACGTGGTCTCCCTGTGGCAATGCTGATACCGCTGAGCTCCTCTGTGAACGTGAGCACGTGGTCTCCGTGGCAATGCTGATACCGCTGAGCTCCGCTGTGAACGTGAGCACGTGGTCTCCCTGTGGCAATGCTGAGCTCCTCTGTGAACGTGAGCACATGGTCTCCCTGTGGCAATGCTGATACCGCTGAGCTCCTCTGTGAGCGTGAGCACGTGGTCTCCTGTGGCAATGCTGAGCTCCTCTGTGAGCGTGAGCGCACGTGGTCTCCCTGGCAATGCTGATACCGCTGAGCTCCTCTGTGAACGTGAGCACATGGTCTCCCTGTGGCAATGCTGATACCGCTGAGCTCCTCTGTGAACGTGAGCACGTGGTCTCCCTGTGGCAATGCTGAGCTCCTCTGTGAACGTGAGCACGTGGTCTCCCTGTGGCAATGCTGATACCGCTGAGCTCCTCTGTGAACGTGAGCACGTGGTCTCCCTGTGGCAATGCTGAGCTCCTCTGTGAACCTGAGCATGTGGTCTCCCTGTGGCAATGCTGATACCGCTGAGCTCCTCTGTGAACGTGAGCACGTGGTCTCCCTGTGGCAATGCTGAGCTCCTCTGTGAACGTGAGCATGTGGTCTCCCTGTGGCAATGCTGATACCGCTGGCTCCTCTGTGAGCGTGGAGCACGTGGTCTCCCTGTGGCAATGCTGAGCTCCTCTGTGAACCTGAGCATGTGGTCTCCTGTGGCAATGCTGATACCGCTGAGCTCCACTGTGAACGCGAGCACGTGGTCTCCCTGTGGCAATGCTGAGCTCCTCTGTGAACGTGAGCACGGCAATGCTGATACTGCTGAGCTCCTCTGTGAATCTGAGCACGTGGTCTCCCTGTGGCAATGCTGAGCTCCTCTGTGAACGTGAGCATGTGGTCTCCCTGTGGCAATGCTGATACCGCTGAGCTCCACTGTGAACGCGAGCACGTGGTCTCCCTGTGGCAATGCTGAGCTCCTCTGTGAACGTGAGCACGGCAATGCTGATACCCCTGAGCTCCTCTGTGAACGTGAGCACGTGGTCTCCCTGTGGCAATGCTGAGCTCCTCTGTGAACCTGAGCATGTGGTCTCCCTGTGGCAATGCTGAGCTCCTCTGTGAACGTGAGCACGTGGTCTCCCTGTGGCAATGCTGAGCTCCTCTGTGAACGTGAGCACGTGGTCTCCCTGTGGCAATGCTGATACCGCTGAGCTCCACTGTGAGCCGAGCACGTGGTCTCCCTGTGGCAATGCTGATACCGCTGAGCTCCTCTGTGAACATGAGCACGTGGTCTCCCTGTGGCAATGCTGATACCGCTGAGCTCCTCTGTGAACGTGAGCACGTGGTCTCCCTGTGGCAATGCTGATACCGCTGAGCTCCACTGTGAACGCGAGCACGTGGTCTCCCTGTGGCAATGCTGATACCGCTGAGCTCCTCTGTGAACGTGAGCACGTGGTCTCCGTGGCAATGCTGATACCGCTGAGCTCCACTGTGAACGTGAGCACGTGGTCTTCCTGTGGCAATGCTGAGCTCCTCTGTGAACGTGAGCATGTGGTCTCCCTGTGGCAATGCTGATACCGCTGAGCTCCACTGTGAACGCGAGCACGTGGACGGTGGCGTCAGTATGTGGTTTTTATAATTTTGCTGAGACTTATATTTATTACATTTTTTATTATTATTATGCATGAAGCAGTATTTTATTCGAAACCACATACTGTATGTCACAAGAAAAAGCGGAAATAAGGGTTTCATTTTCAGCCAGTGTTAAGAATATCATTCTGCAGAAGAGACTGTGGCTATTTTAAGTACGTCTGAAAATCCCCACTTTCTCAATCCTCTGTCCTGTCTAGGCTCACTGGACTGACTGCCATGTCTCTCCACAAGCAGCCATGTACCACAAAAAATAAATACTGCAAGTACTGTATTTATTACAAATCTGCATCCATTTCTCCCTGATAAGTGCCGATTTTATATCCAGTTCATTGTCTAGGGGACATATTTATTTATTTATTTAAATTTGGAATCGCCAATTATTTTTCTCTTTCTCCCCAATTTGATAAGCCCAGTTATTGTTTATTTCAACCCAGCTCACTGCTGCCACCCCTGCGCTGACTCAGGAGAGACAAAGACGTGTGCCATCAGCCATCTGCTTCTTTTCAGTCTGCAGGCCCGCCATGCAGCCACCTCAGAGCTACAGAGTCGGAGGACCAACTTACAGGCAGGCCCGCAGGCGCCCGACCAATCTACAGGGGTCGCTGATGCGCGATGAGCCGAGGACACCCTGGCTGACCTAGGCCCTCCCCCCCAGGCAGCGCTCGACCAATTGCGCGCCGCCCCCCTGGGAACTCCTGTCCATGGTCGGCAGTGGATTAGCCTGGACTCGAACCGGAGACCCCCAGGCTATAAGGCGCATCCTGCACTCCACTCGGAGTGCCTTTACCGGATGTGCCACTTGGGATGTATTTTTATTTATTTATTTATTTTAATTTAGTCGTTGCCAATTAGTTTTTATTATTTTCTCCCCAATTTAGAATAACCAATTATTTTTAGGC
The DNA here is from genome assembly GCA_036884735.1 of Huso huso. Lineage (NCBI taxonomy): Eukaryota > Metazoa > Chordata > Actinopteri > Acipenseriformes > Acipenseridae > Huso > Huso huso. The sequence continues at coordinate 70,256,477 of CM072668.1, forward strand.
TCAGCTCACCGCTACCACCCCTGCGCTGACTCGGGAGGGGTGAAGATGAACACACGCTGTCCTCCGAAGCGTGTGCTGTCAACCGACCGCTTCTTTTCACACTGCAGACCCACCATGCAGCCAGCTAACAGCTACAGCGTCGGAGGACAGTGCAGCTCTGGGCAGCTTACAGGCAAGCCCGCAGGTGCCCGGCCAGACTACAGGGGTCGCTGGTGCGCGTTGAGCTGAGGACACCCTGGCCGACGCTCGGCCAATTGAGCGCCGCCCCCTGGGAGCTCCCGTCCACGGTCGGCTGTGGAATAGCCTGGACTCGAACCGGCGACGTCCAGGCTATAGAGCGCATCCTGCACTCTAGCGAGTGCTTTTACTGGATGCGCCACTCGGGAGCCCTGTATTTTAATGATCTAAACCAAGGGAACGGCCACTCTAGCTATCCAGTCCCAGTTGTTCCAGCCATGTTCTTAACGGTTTATCTTAATCAATGAACCCGTCACCCATGTCCTGAAGCAGTTAACAAAACAGCCCTCCATGACCAGAGCAGCACACCCTGATCTAACCTGGAGCAGATCTTAATAATGCAACCCCAACAACCAGAGCAGCACACCCTGATCTAAACTGGAGCAGATCTTAATAATGCAACCCCAACAACCAGAGCAGCACACCCTGATCTAAACTGGAGCAGATCTTAATAATGCAACCCCAACAACCAGAGCAGCACACCCTGATCTAAACTGGAGCAGATCTTAATAATGCAACCCCAACGACCAGAGCAGCACACCCTGATCTAAACTGGAGCAGATCTTAATAATGCAACCCCATTGACCAGAGCAGCACACCCTGATCTAAACTGGAGCAGATCTTAATAATGCAACCCCAACGACCAGAGCAGCACACCCTGATCTAAACTGGAGCAGATCTTAATAATGCAACCCCAACAACCAGAGCAGCACACCCTGATCTAAACTGGAGCAGATCTTAATAATGCAACCCCAACGACCAGAGCAGCACACCCTGATCTAAACTGGAGCAGATCTTAATAATGCAACCCCAACGTTTATAAACCTGATGTTTCACAGGCATCGTTCCACCGGGTTTTATTGTATTAAGTAACGTTATAAATGGGGTCACACGATGACCCCTGGGTGGGGAGAGACTCCACCTGGATTAAATTAGAGTTTACAGTGGTGGTATGTACTATAGGTCTGCCTCTGTTAAGATTACTGAAATGGACCTTGAAGAACTATTCATCTCCACTGAGCAACATTTAACAGAGATAAAAAGTGTCATGCCAGAATAGAGCAGAATTGGCAGGTCTGTTATTATCTTCCTTTAAAGAACAGCAACATGACAGACAATTACCCATGTGTCTCAAGCAGTCAGAGAAATGCAGGGCAGCAGATCGGCCGATAGTTTTCAAGAAAGAAAGAAGGACAGACTCCCATGCTTCAGATGAAAGCCACTATGGCAGGAAGGCAGTCTGCTTGTTTGAGTTCGCCTGCAGAGAGGGGTCCGATCCCGGCGTGGTAATGCCAGGGCAGCCTTCATCTAAAGCCAATGCAACACCAAACCACAAGCAGGCAATTTCTCAAGCAACTCGCTGTACGTCTTCAAGCATCTTTCACTAAGTAGCTCAAATCAAGCTTGTTCAGATGTGGTGAGAACATTTAAAACAAGCTGCTTCATATGTTACCAGATCACGTTTCTAGAAGCTGCCTGGCGATTCTCAGGCTTTAGAGGCTGGGAGATGCAGCAGGATTTGCCCAGTTTGAGAATCGTTAATAAAAGTTTATTAATGCACTGTATTGTATTGCATTATGAATATTTTACATGTGCGACCGCTCCCTGCAGTGCTAATGTAAATATTTGTTTTCATTCGTTCTCTTCTTTACCTTTCCTGCACACAGATTTCATCCAAGTGAATTGGTCATGACACTAGCATTTCCATTACTGAAGTTTGGCAGTGCCAGTATGCATGGTCCTGTTTCACTTCACCACATGTGCATGACAGGGCAGTGGTTTTCAACAGTCCAGGTTTGTGTTTCAACGTGCAATTCAATATTTGTTTTAAACCTGCATTGTTTTCCAGTGCACAAAAGACAGCACTTACAGACAGACAGTCTCTGAGGCTTGTTTAACTGTCTAGCGATCATGCTTGAGCTAGACTCTGTTCATTGCCAGACTGCAATGCAAATATACCAGGGACACCTGTTCTAATCCTGCAGTGGGGTTTGTTGTAAAGCAAAAAACATAATCACAGTGCTTATATTACAAAACTAACAAATAAAACACTGCTAAGATTGAGGATCAGTCAGAACACCTCAAACAAGCCTCCCGAGCTGTGGACAGTACACCTGCATCAAAGTTTCATTTTAGACAAAAAAAACAAATGGTGTTAACTTAGCATGGTGGTAAGCTCTAGGTGGAAATGAAAGAGGAACCTGAATAACCAGCCACACATGTGTAGCCTGCAGGTTGATTCAGGTTTTGCTAAAGAAATGGGTGGATTGATGGATTTTCTGCTTCCGACCTTCTTATTAATGGCAGAGGGAACGCTGCCTGATGTGCTCATGCTTCTTATTTCTCTAGATACTTTGTCAGGGCATTTCTGGGAACCTGTTCTTACAGGCGAATGCAATGCCTGGTTTTACATTAAAAATGTAGAGTACAAATCCAAGGTGGTTACGATGAGGCTGTATAATGCGCTGGTGAGGCTGGACTTACAACACTTAAATTCTAGTCTTCGCCACACAAAAAAGGACGCTGTGGCCTTGGAGAGAGTCCAGCAAAGGGCAACCAGACCAATCCCAGGGTTTGACCAGAACTGACGGGCTGAATTGTCTCCTCCCGTTTGTAAGTTTTCATATGTGAAACTGGGCCCGTGCAGCTGCTTTCTTGAGATGCTTGTTGCTGTGGGCTCTGCCTCCACTGTGGATCCCACGTGGCTGCTTTCTTGAGATGCTTGTTGCTGTGGGCTCTGCCTCCACTGTGGATCCCACGTGGCTGCTTTCTTGAGATGCTTGTTGCTGTGGGCTCTGCCTCCACTGTGGATCCCGTGGCTGCTTTCTTGAGATGCTTGTTGCTGTGGGCTCTGCCTCCACTGTGGATCCCACATGGCTGCTTTCTTGAGATGCTTGTTGCTGTGGGCTCTGCCTCCACTGTGGATCCCACGTGGCTGCTTTCTTGAGATGCTTGTTGCTGTGGGCTCTGCCTCCACTGTGGATCCTTTCTTGAGATGCTTGTTGCTGTGGGCTCTGCCTCTACTGTGGATCCCACGTGGCTGCTTTCTTGAGATGTTTGTTGCTGTGGGCTCTGCCTCCACTGTGGATCCCACGTGGCTGCTTTCTTGAGATGCCTCCACTGTGGATGACAGTCTCAGTCAGGTCAATGTGAGCAGAGCTAGGAATCCCTGTGAGAATGCTCAGCTGATGCATCCCGTGCTGCAGGGGTGTCCTTGCCACACACTTGTCAACATGGAATCAAACGAGGGGGATAGGGCAGCAAAACCAAACACAGCACCAGCCAAGGTACGCACACAGCGGCTGAGTCATCACAAGCACTTTCCTCTATTTCACTGGCCGAACGGACATGATGTCACAGCATATTATCACAACTAACCTTCCAGCCTCCAGCCTCTCTTATCTCTCAGCTGTTTGAACAGTCCTTCATGAAAGCTGAACTTGTGGACTCTGAACACGCAGTGCTGTGATGGATGAGTGCTGGTGCCTGGATCACTCCCCAAGCCCAGCAGGCAGGAATGGAGCGTAATAATACCTGCTGCTAATCCGAACCTGGACCAGAACCATAGAGACAGTCTTCTCGTGGGCAGATGGACCAGGTTGGTGGGTGCCTGGTCTTTAACTCTTTTATTTATGTTTTTTTTTTCACAGATCCAGTGATCAGGTGTCCTGATCCATTGCCTTTCACTTTTGAATGAATGTGAGCAGCTGGGTGGTTTGGGTTGAGGTCACACTGAGATAACTGACCCCTACTACCCATGCCATGATCCACAGTGGCTTCCTCCGGGCATTGTCTTGTGGGAGCCATGTCCCTCTTAACAGCCCCCCCCAAGCCACCACACCACACCCACCACACTACACACACCACAAACACCACACCACACCACACACTCTCTCCATGTAACTGTGGCTTAATGGACTAATAAATAATAACTTCACATACAAAACAGATCCATTTTTAATGGCATTAAAACCCACTGCAGCAGGCTTGTTTATCTGCCAGGAAATTCCCATAGTATTGGATGAGGAAAAACACCACAACAACCCCCCCATGGATTCAGTATAAGAAGGGTTATCTTTTTCAGGGACAGTCACTGAACGTGTGTGGTGTGAGGACTGCGTACGAACCACATTAAAATCAAGAACATTGTAGCGATAAGAAAATGCACTGAAAGATAGAGAGGAGCGCATTAGCAGCAGGCCCTCTGAGTGCAGTATTAATTAGTATTAGTATTAGTATTCTGCACACAGCATTTCTAAAGGGTGTTGAAAGGGAGGTAGCTGGGAGGCAGCTAGAGGTAAGCTACAAACTGTGTGCAAAGCAAACAAAAGCACAGTTTTTGAAGCCGAGATCAGAAGCGTTGCTACCCTCACCACCCTCACCAACCCACACACACGTTAATCTCAAAAGACTGAATCAGTGTGGAATGATGTGCAAGGGATTGTCATTCAGCATGCTCTCGGGCTCAGAGTCTGTGTGTGTGTGCACACTGCTCAGCGCTAGCCTGGCACACTTGAAAAACACCCCCCTCCCTCAGGCAGATCCACGAGAGGCAGATAGGAGCTCCTTTTCAGAGATCTCACTGACAGGGTGTGAAGGACAGCAGGTGACCTGATAATTAGGATTCAAATCACACATTGATTGGTACATGCAAAACCCATCTGAGTGCTTTGACCTGAACTACTGTACGCAACGGGACCTGATTAATCCAAATGACAAGAACCCAAGACACATGACGCTTTTCAACCTTGTACCAGAATTCCTGACCGGAATACAACCAGCGATCCCGGCCAGCCCAAGGCTTACAGGAGGGAGAGGGCATGCGAGCACAAGGCACTTTTTAAATGGGATTCATTTTGGGTCAGCCGCAAGCCTGCTGAATGACCACTTATTCACACGTTCACAGCTCAACCACAGGGATACAGCACGCACAGAACAGTTCCATCCAAAGTGCCACCCCAAGGAAAATACATGAAATGTTCAGTAGCTTCCTAACCTTGAGCTTGGGCTTGTTCCCGGGTTCTGAAAAAGAATGCGGATAGCTTATGTTTGATCTAAGGCAGGGGATTTTACGCATGCATCATAAAGAAAGGCTTTCGGGTCTGTATTCATTATCAGTAGTGGGTGATCTCAGTACCAGCCACCGTAAACCCAGTATGGGTTACTCACCCCCGGCCTATTAGCTTTAATAAATGCAATACAAACTGTAGCAATAACTTGTGCTGGTTATTATACAGTCAGAGGCATGGCTCGCAGAAGCAACACAGCTTTCATAAAACAGAGCTATAGCATCAGGAGGAACTCTGCTCTGCTGGCTTTCATTTCTTTCTCTTTTTCTTTATTTCCAGCAGATCGATATTTCAATCCTGGGGCTGTGTGTGAACCTGCACTGTATCTCAGCAGGGGAGAGTGGATTCTGTGCAACACTCTCTATTGAAATCACAGCCCCACCCTGGAAAGCGGATTCTGTGCAACACTCTCTATTGAAATCACAGCCCCACGCTGGAGAGCGGATTCTGTACAGCACTCTCTATTGAAATCACAGCCCCACGCTGGAGAGTGGATTCTGTACAGCACTCTCTATTGAAATCACAGCCCCACGCTGGAGAGTGGATTCTGTACAACTCTATTGAAATCACAGCCCACGCTGGAGAGTGGATTCTGTACAACACTCTCTATTGAAATCACAGCCCCACGCTGGAGAGTGGATTCTGTACAGCACTCTCTATTGAAATCACAGCCCCACGCTGGAGAGTGGATTCTGTACAACACTCTCTATTGAAATCACAGCCCCACGCTGGAGAGTGGATTCTGTACAGCACTCTCTATTGAAATCACAGCCCCACGCTGGAGAGTGGATTCTGTACAGCACTCTCTATTGAAATCACAGCCCCAGCTGGAGAGTGGATTCTGTACAACACTCTCTATTGAAATCACAGCCCCCGCTGGAGTGGATTCTGTACAACACTCTCTATTGAAATCACAGCCCCACGCTGGAGAGTGGATTCTGTACAGCACTCTCTATTGAAATCACAGCCCCACGCTGGAGGTGGATTCTGTACAACACTCTCTATTGAAATCACAGCCCCACGCTGGAGAGTGGATTCTGTACAACACTCTCTATTGAAATCACAGCCCCACGCTGGAGAGTGGATTCTGTACAACACTCTCTATTGAAATCACAGCCCCACGCTGGAGAGCGGATTCTGAGCAGCACTCTCTATTGAAATCACAGCCCCACGCTGGAGAGTGGATTCTGTACAGCACTCTCTATTGAAATCACAGCCCCACGCTGGAGAGTGGATTCTGTACAGCACTCTCTATTGAAATCACAGCCCCACGCTAGAGAGTGGATTCTGTACAACACTCTCTATTGAAATCACAGCCCCACGCTGGAGAGTGGATTCTGTACAACACTCTCTATTGAAATCACAGCCCCACGCTGGAGAGTGGATTCTGTACAACACTCTCTATTGAAATCACAGCCCCCACGCTGGAGAGTGGATTCTGTACAGCACTCTCTATTGAAATCACAGCCCCACGCTGGAGAGTGGATTCTGTACAACACTCTCTATTGAAATCACAGCCCCACGCTGGAGAGTGGATTCTGTACAACACTCTCTATTGAAATCACAGCCCCACGCTGGAGAGTGGATTCTGTACAGCACCCTCTATTGAAATCACAGCCCCACGCTGGAGAGTGGATTCTGTACAACACTCTCTATTGAAATCACAGCCCCACGCTGGAGAGTGGATTCTGTACAACACTCTATTGAAATCACAGCCCCACGCTGGAGAGTGGATTCTGTACAACACTCTCTATTGAAATCACAGCCCCCACGCTGGAGAGTGGATTCTGTACAGCACTCTCTATTGAAATCACAGCCCCACGCTGGAGAGTGGATTCTGTACAGCAGGCCCACCGAGAGGGCGGGGAGGACGGGGAAATTTCCCGGGGGCCCAACACCTCGAAGGGGGCCCAACGCCTCGAAGGGGGCCCAACGCCTCGAAGGGGGGCCTTGATGAAGGGGGAACTTTTTTTTTTTTTTTTAAATATATATAAAATATTTTAAAACAACTAGTCCTGCACAAGACCCTTTGTGTTCCCACCACCACATTAAAAGGAGAAACTCCCGCACTGCACCCTGAGCCGATGTGCTTCTGTTGTGTAATGATTTGAACTTTCGCATTTCATATTTTACTACACCAAAAAGCTGAAAAAAGGCATAGCAGTTTTATGTATTTTTTTAAAGACTTTTAAAAACTTTAAAAGAACTCTAAAGTTGCACAATATATACCACAGTATGAATTATTCTATTATTAAGATCATGAATTTGCTCAAAACAACATGATGGCTCTCAGCGGCCCTGGTGCACAGGACCCAGTCTGCGTGGACTGAGATAGCAGTGCCCAGGACCCAGTCTGCATGGACTGAGATAGCAGTGCCCAGGACCCAGTCTGCGTGGACTGAGATAGCAGTGCCCAGGACCCAGTCTGCGTGGACTGAGATAGCAGTGCACAGGACCCAGTCTGCGTGGACTGAGATAGCAGTGCACAGGACCCAGTCTGCGTGGACTGAGATAGCAGTGCCCAGGACCCAGTCTGCATGGACTGAGATAGCAGTGCCCAGGACCCAGTCAGCGTGGACTGAGATAGCAGTGCCCAGGACCCAGTCAGCGTGGACTGAGATAGCAGTGCCCAGGACCCAGTCTGCGTGGACTGAGATAGCAGTGCCCAGGACCCAGTCTGCGTGGACTGAGATAGCAGTGCACAGGACCCAGTCAGCGTGGGCTGAGATAGCAGTGCCCAGGACCCAGTCAGCGTGGACTGAGATAGCAGTGCCCAGGACCCAGTCAGCGTGGACTGAGATAGCAGTGCCCAGGACCCAGTCTGCGTGGACTGAGATAGCAGTGCCCAGGACCCAGTCTGCGTGGACTGAGATAGCAGTGCCCAGGACCCAGTCTGCGTGGACTGAGATAGCAGTGCCCAGGACCCAGTCTGCGTGGACTGAGATAGCAGTGCCCAGGACCCAGTCTGCGTGGACTGAGATAGCAGTGCCCAGGACCCAGTCTGCGTGGACTGAGATAGCAGTGCCCAGGACCCAGTCTGCGTGGACTGAGATAGCAGTGCCCAGGACCCAGTCAGCGTGGACTGAGATAGCAGTGCCCAGGACCCAGTCTGCGTGGACTGAGATAGCAGTGCCCAGGACCCAGTCTGCGTGGACTGAGATAGCAGTGCCCAGGACCCAGTCTGCGTGGACTGAGATAGCAGTGCCCAGGACCCAGTCTGCGTGGACTGAGATAGCAGTGCCCAGGACCCAGTCTGCGTGGACTGAGATAGCAGTGCCCAGGACCCAGTCTGCGTGGACTGAGATAGCAGTGCCCAGGACCCAGTCTGCGTGGACTGAGATAGCAGTGCCCAGGACCCAGTCTGCGTGGACTGAGATAGCAGTGCCCAGGACCAAGTCTGCGTGGACTGAGATAGCAGTGCCCAGGACCCAGTCTGCGTGGACTGAGATAGCAGTGCCCAGGACCCAGTCTCGTGGACTGAGATGCCCAGGTGCCCGTGGACTGAGATAGCAGTGCCGTGGACTGTGGATAGATAGCAGTGCCCAGGACCCAGTCTGCGTGGATTGAGATAGCAGTGCCCAGGACCCAGTCTGCGTGGACTGAGATAGCAGTGCCCAGGACCCAGTCTGCGTGGACTGAGATAGCAGTGCCCAGGACCCAGTCTGCGTGGACTGAGATAGCAGTGCCCAGGACCCAGTCTCGCGTGGACTGAGATAGCAGTGCCCAGGACCCAGTCTGCGTGGACTGAGATAGCAGTGCCCAGGACCCAGTCTGCGTGGACTGAGATAGCAGTGCCCAGGACCCAGTCTGCGTGGACTGAGATAGCAGTGCCCAGGACCCAGTCTGCGTGGACTGAGATAGCAGTGCCCAGGACCCAGTCTGCGTGGACTGAGATAGCAGTGCCCAGGACCCAGTCTGCGTGGACTGAGATAGCAGTGCCCAGGACCCAGTCTGCGTGGACTGAGATAGCAGTGCCCAGGACCCAGTCTGCGTGGACTGAGATAGCAGTGTCCCAGGACCCAGTCTGCGTGGACTGAGATAGCAGTGCCCAGGACCCAGTCTGCGTGGACTGAGATAGCAGTGCCCAGGACCCAGTCTGCGTGGACTGAGATAGCAGTGCCCAGGACCCAGTCTGCGTGGACTGAGATAGCAGTGCCCAGGACCCAGTCTGCACGGACTGAGATAGCAGTGCCCAGGACCCAGTCTGCACGGACTGAGATAGCAGTGCCCAGGACCCAGTCTGCGTGGACTGAGATAGCAGTGCCCAGGACCCAGTCTGCGTGGACTGAGATAGCAGTGCCCAGGACCCAGTCAGCGTGGACTGAGATAGCAGTGCCCAGGACCCAGTCTGCATGGACTAGCAGAGGACCCAGTCTGCATGGACTGAGATAGCCCAGGACCCAGTCTGCGTGGACTGAGATAGCAGTGCCCAGGACCCAGTCAGCGTGGACTGAGATAGCAGTGCCCAGGACCCAGTCTGCGTGGACTGAGATAGCAGTGCCCAGGACCCAGTCTGCATGGATTGAGATAGCAGTGCCCAGGACCCAGTCTGCGTGGACTGAGATAGCATAGTAGTTCCAGCTCTCAGCAAGAGCCACTATAATGGGATCCAATAAGCAGTAAGATTACATTCTCTGTAAGATTACAAACTATCTGTGCAAATTAAAAAAAAAAAAAAAAAAGCTTGCTTAACGTAATGCAATTCCAGCATTTAAATGACATTTATCCAGAGTCAGTGTGGTTTTGTCCTCTCTTCCATTATGAATAGCGGTCAGGAGTTTGACCAGTTGCTGCTGTCATGCTTGTGAAATGCATGTCTCAGCCGGCTGACCTGATAAGCTCTTGCAGAAGAATATAACCATTAAATACAGAGAGAGTCACGGTTACGAGTGATCCAAACCTTTTTCTTACATTCTGACATGCAACAATGAAATGCTTTTGTTTTTTTTTAATGATCCTTTACTAATTAGGTACTGTGCCTTTAAGTTTTGGATGCATTGACAAACGGGCAAATTACAGAAGCTCCCGACTCTGAAGCTATTGTAAATAAATGTGCTCTGTGCTTGTACCCGCAATCCATGTCTGGACTAGCCATACTGCCTTCTATTTGTGTGGTGCCTGCCTGTCTGCCATGCCTCTTTCAGCTCATCGCTGATTGTCAAACACCACCCTGTCCTGTACCCCTGGAGACCTCCAACAGGGCTTCACACACACACGAGCCATGTGTTTAATGAAGTGAGTGTGAGCTGTGCTGGGAGCAGAAGGCACACTGCAGCCTCTGAATCCGTCCCAAACCCCAGGAAGGCTGGTGTGTGTAACCCTCTAGCGTAAGCATCGAGGCAGGAGAGCCAGCCGATATTTATTCTAAAACATGAGGTTACAAACGCCATGGCTGACCCCCTGCATGAATACTGACTGCAGCATCACTGGTTAATGAATGAGAGCAGCAAAGGAAGTTTTCAAAACACACTGGGACAGCTAAGGACCAATTTCAATTACATTTGTATTTCTTTCCTGTTAACAAGAGGATGGCGTGTTGCCTTATTTGTGTTTAAGGGCCGCTACCTCCCCGTGTTTGTTTTTGATACGCTGCAAATCTCTGGAAGGATCCTCCACGCGCACGGGCAGGGCAGCTCCAGGTCTCATTGCAGCGGGCTGCAGGGGGATGTCATGGGGACGATGAAGCTGCTCTGCTGTCAGAGAAGATGATCACAGGCATTGCACAGCACAGGGCAGGCTATTCAATGAGAAACTTCACAGCATCAGTTCAGCTGTAGGTACTGTGGGCCTCTAATCGTTAGCAAACACAAAGAAAAAAACCAACAACCCTGCAGCAGTATCATGCAGGATTCATTACAATCACTGCAATGGATTCTCTGCAGGCGCAGAGCTGAGTGGAGTTAGACTCGTCTCAGGACATACTGCCAATCATTCCCTTACGTACATAATCAAAACCAATGGAATTGAGCGAATACCAGAACGTGTAGAAACAGAATGGGTTTGTCTCATTTGACCGTAGCTGTTCCATGCTGTTCTCCGTTTCTTCTCACCCTTCATGAATCTCAAACAATCCACCTGCAAAATAACTGAAAAGAAATACATGTCTTACCATCTACAGATCTCCTCTGCATCCCTACATTAACCAGCTGGGTATCTAAAAAGACCTGCAACAACTGGAGCGATTTGACAGCGAGCTGCGCTCGGGTACACTCCACAGGGAGGGAACATGTTTCTCATTCAGTGTACTGGCCAGGCAGAACATGGCATCCGTCCCATCTTTATTGCTCAGAACAGATTATCCCCATCAAAGATCAATTACCAGGGCTGAGATAAGGTCTGAGTGACTAGAGGCGCAGCAAATCGAGTTAGTGACGTTGTGAGCTTGGGAGCAAGGCTGTCTTACAATAACTCTCAGTTCTGAAAGGATGATTAAGAGGGAAGACTGCGCACACGCACACTCGCACACACACATTGAGAGAGCTGGGGAGCACCGACTCGTGACTTGAGGGAGTGGGGAGCGATTAAAGACCTTCGGCTCTTGTGTTTCTGCGAGTCTCTTTACAGTTCTTAGATGTAAACATTGAAGTGTTTGTACCAGGACAAGTCGTCCTGTGTGTGTGAACATCAATTCAGAACTCACAGCTGTGGCAATAACTGATCAGGGCGTGCAAATGAAGCATGGTGGAATTGTTAAAGTGGGAGAGAGGGAGAAGCGGGGTGGGGATGAGAGATGAGACAGGAGGCACAGTGAAACACGGGGAGGTCGTCTGGAATTACTTTAAGCATCTGTTTAATTTCATTGCACAGCTGCTGCTTTTACATGACAATATGTATAGTCTTGTAAGAATAAAAAAAGAAATGACAATCAATTGAACAACAATAATCAGAGCCCAGACTACAAAGAGAGCCCCTGTCTGAAAGCACAGCCTGGTAAAGCCATGATGTTCTGCACAGCTCGCTACGGATACTCCCGGTGCGTATCCACATGCATCTCACACCCTGGGTTTCCATGTGAACACCACCCAGCACTGCAGGTACACTGCATTCAATACACACGAGGGCCGGCCTCATCCAACACAGAGACACATGCTGCAGCGCTAGGAAATGATCTCACCCCCAGCTACTTTTAAACATGACCTCTTTCAGGTATGATACTGTGGAGCCCCACGTCCTCTACTTGAACTACTTATGGCTTGTATTGAAATATCTGAGCCTAGACTGAATTCAAGGACATGACTGCAAGACAAAGTACCCAGCCTAGCGCAGCATGCAGATAGCAGGTAATACTCCACTGCTGGGGCACTAGCAAGGGGAGCGGGGCTGGGGCTCGAACACACTGCTGCTGCTGGGGCTGGGGCACTAGGGGCTGGGGGCTGGGGGGGGAATGGGGAGACTCAAACACACTGCTGCTGGGGCACTGGCAAGGGGGGCGGGGCTGGGGCTCGAACACACTGCTGCTGCTGGGGCACTGGCAAGGGGAGCGGGGCTGGGGCTCGAACACACTGCTGCTGCTGGGGCACTGGGGGGGAGCGGGCTGGGCTGGAACACCTGCTGCTGCTGGGGCACTGGGGGGAGCGGGCTGGGGGCTCGAACACACTGCTGCTGCTGGGGCACTGGCAAGGGAACGGGCTGGGGTTCAAACACACTGCTGCTGCTGGGGCACTGGCAAGGGGAGCGGGGCTGGGGCTCGAACACACTGCTGCTGCTGGGGCACTGGCAAGGGGAGCGGGGCTGGGGCTCGAACACACTGCTGCTGCTGGGGCACTAGCAAGGGAGGGGCTGGGACTCGAACACACTGCTGCTGCTGGGGCACTGGCAAGGGGAGCGGGGCTGGGGCTCGAACACACTGCTGCTGCTGGGGCACTGGCAAGGGGAGCGGGGCTGGGGCTCGAACACACTGCTGCTGCTGGGGCACTGGCAAGGGGAGCGGGGCTGGGGCTCGAACACACTGCTGCTGCTGCTGCTTCATACTTTTAAACATTTAAAAAGGAGCTGAAACTGCCTGGATTAGAGTGTGATGCTGCATTACTGGCAGCACAGCGAGAGAGAGAGAGAGAGAGAGAGAGAGAGAGAGAGAGAGAGAGAGACAGATGGGGACAGCCAGGCCCACAGGGGGCGCTCACTGCATGAGCTCCACGTATGTGGCAGGGAACAGTCCGACCCGGCCGCGGCACTGCCCCTTCCACCACGACTCGTCCACAATCTCAATGCCTCTGATGATGTCGTCCGGGTCGAAGGAGATCTCGTCATCGCCCTCTGCAGGGAGAACACAGAACAGAGAGAGACAGACCGTCACAGACTGGACATATCCACTCTCCATCAGCCTCACACAGACACACCCTGGATGTGCTTCACAGCATCGTGTGTACATGAGTCAAGGTAACTGTCCCTGTCGAATGCAGGACAATGAGATGTAGGGGCTGCACAGCACACATACTGTTTTCATGCGACTGGATGTCCGTTTCTATGAAACCTTCTGATGCTTATAACGCCTTGTTGAATAGAACTGAAAATGTATATACAGTACAGCAGGGATGGGAATAAGACTCCCATTGCATAGCAGTTTGATCCATCCCTGGTTTTAGTATGAGTTTTATAAGACAGACCTGAGCTTATTACCTATGTATTTTATTAAAACCGCTATGCAATAGGAGTCTTATTTCCATCCCTATACAGCTTCATATTGGTGGGGGACTAAAACAGCTACAGATTTGATATCCAACAGATTCCCCAAGACATCCCGACACACTGGCTGTTAGATCTATGAGCATCGCCATCGCTGCGTTAGGTAAACCCTGTTGCAGTTACACAACTCAGGGTCTGGAAACAGGGTTAGATATTTCCAGTGAGGAGGATGGAAACAGGGTTAGATATTTCCAGTGAGAGGTCTGGAAACAGGGTTAGATATTTCCAGTGAGAGGTCTGGAAACAGGGTTAGATATTTCCAGTGAGGAGGATGGAAACAGGGTTAGATATTTCCAGTGAGAGGTCTGGAAACAGGGTTAGATATTTCCAGTGAGGAGGATGGAAACAGGGTTAGATATTTCCAGTGAGGAGGATGAAACAGGGTTAGATATTTCCAGTGAGAGGTCTGGAAACAGGGTTAGATATTTCCAGTGAGGAGGATGGAAACAGGGTTAGATATTTCCAGTGAGGAGGATGGAAACAGGGTTAGATATTTCCAGTGAGGAGGATGGAAACAGGGTTAGATATTTCCAGTGAGAGGTCTGGAAACAGGGTTAGATATTTCCAGTGAGGAGGATGGAAACAGGGTTAGATATTTCCAGTGAGGAGGATGGAAACAGGGTTAGATATTTCCAGTGAGAGGTCTGGAAACAGGGTTAGATATTTCCAGTGAGAGGTCTGGAAACAGGGTTAGATATTTCCAGTGAGGAGGATGGAAACAGGGTTAGATATTTCCAGTGAGAGGTCTGGAAACAGGGTTAGAGAGGTCTGGAAACAGGGTTAGATATTTCCAGAGGTCTGGAAACAGGGTTAGATATTTCCAGTGAGAGGTCTGGAAACAGGGTTAGATAAGGTCTGGAAACAGGGTTAGATATTTCCAGTGAGGAGGATGGAAACAGGGTTAGATATTTCCAGTGAGAGGTCTGAAACAGGGTTAGATATTTCCAGTGAGAGGTCTGGAAACAGGGTTGATAGAGGTCTGGAAACAGGGTTAGATATTTCCAGTGAGAGGTCTGGAAACAGGGTTAGATATTTCCAGGAGGTCTGGAAACAGGGTTAGATATTTCCAGTGAGAGGTCTGGAAACAGGGTTAGATATTTCCAGTGAGGAGGATGGAAACAGGGTTGATATTTCCAGTGAGGTCTGGAAACAGGGTTAGATATTTCCAGTGAGAGGTCTGGAAACAGGGTTAGATATTTCCAGTGAGGAGGATGGAAACAGGGTTGGAGATATTTCCAGTGAGGGGATGGAAACAGGGTTAGATATTTCCAGTGAGAGGTCTGGAAACAGGGTTAGATATTTCCAGTGAGAGGTCTGGAAACAGGGTTAGATATTTCAGTGAGGAGGATGGAAACAGGGTTAGATATTTCCAGTGAGAGGTCTGGAAACAGGGTTAGATATTTCCAGTGAGAGGTCTGGAAACAGGGTTAGATATTTCCAGTGAGAGGTCTGGAAACAGGGTTAGATATTTCCAGTGAGAGGTCTGGAAACAGGGTTAGATATTTCCAGTGAGAGGTCTGGAAACAGGGTTAGATATTTCCAGTGAGGAGGATGGAAACAGGGTTAGATATTTCCAGTGAGAGGTCTGGAAACAGGGTTAGATATTTCCAGTGAGAGGTCTGGAAACAGGGTTAGATATTTCCAGTGAGGAGGATGGAAACAGGGTTAGATATTTCCAGTGAGAGGTCTGGAAACAGGGTTAGATACAGTGAGAGGTCTGAAACAGGGTTAGATATTTCCAGTGAGAGGTCTGGAAACAGATATTTCCAGTGAGGAGGATGGAAACAGGGTTAGATATTTCCAGTGAGAGGTCTGGAAACAGGGTTAGATATTTCCAGTGAGAGGTCTGGAAACAGGGTTAGATATTTCCAGTGAGAGGTCTGGAAACAGGGTTAGATATTTCCAGTGAGGAGGATGGAAACAGGGTTAGATATTTCCAGTGAGAGGTCTGGAAACAGGGTTAGATATTTCCAGTTAGCTTTTTTTCACAACTGGGACCCCGTTCACTAACACAGTACTGTACTTTCTTCCAACCACACAGTTATACAATCAAATAACAACTCTCCAAACTGGATTCCCCGAGGGCCATCACCCTGCATTTCTCTGTAAATATGAGCTGATATTGGCATTATTGGTTATTTATTATTTGTAGATGCTGTGTTTTATTTGAGGTTGTCACATCCAGGGTGATGAGGACAAATAGCTCATAATATTTCCACTATAGGAATGGCAGTGGCACAGTGGTGAGGAGGAGACACCTACCTCCCTGGTAATCATAGAAACTGCACAGGTTGGACTCATTTTGCAGCTGCAAGCACAAGACAGGTAAACCAGCCAGCTGCCTGGGGGGGATATGGGTTAGATATTGGAGATGATATGTCACCTTTCTATCTAGGGGTTCCATATTTCCAGTTCCACACAGGCGCAGGGGAGCGATATGAGCAGTAACAGGTTGTCTATTTTCCATTATTGAGATGCTGTCACAAAGACGGCCAGAGTGGGAGGATCAGACCAGAAAGGAATTAGATATCCGCTCAGCTGTTTAATAAACAGAACAGAAAATAAAGGTTTGAAACACAAAAAAACAGGGTTAGAGACATTTCGACTAAACACTAAACAGGCGGTTTGGGTGAGGGTGAGTACAAACAAAACTTCTCTTTACTTTTACTTTCACTATTCACTATTCACTATTCAATTCAGGGTTAGATATTTCCAGATTCTCCTCTTGAGAGACTAAAAATGAAACAGGGTTACTAAATTAATTTTCACTTGAGAGGTCTGTGCAACCCCAGGGTCACAGATATTTAACCCACGTGAAGTGAGAGGTCGTGAAAACAGAGGGTTAGATATTTCACAGGGGTGAGAGGCCCCCCCTGATGGCCTCAGGGTAAAATCCAGCAGTCCAGGCCAAAGTCTTGGGATAGGCTTTTGGCCAGCTGAGAGGTCTGGAAACAGGGTTAGATATTTGCTGCTGGGGGGAAAGTGGTGAGAGGTCCTTTGGTGGGGCTCCGAAACAGGGTTGAATATTTGCAGTGAGTCTCCCGGGTCTCCGACAGGAAACAGGGTTAGATATTTCTCCAGCAGTGAGAGGTCTGGAAACTGCTGCAGGGTCTCGGACCTGATCTCGGCAGCAGAAACTGAGTATTTCCCCACGATCTCCAGCAGCAAACTGCTGCAGTGGGAGGAGGTCTGGAAACTGCTGCAGGGTCTTAGAAAATGCTGCTGGGGTTTTTTTTCTTCGTGGCAACTGCTCCCCTTTCTGGACCCACCAGGGTTCTTGGTACGGGCAGCAACTGGGGAGGCAGAGGCAGCTCCAGCTCCTCTGCTCCTGGCGGTGGTGGAGGCAAGGCAGCTCCAGCTCCTCTGCTCCAGTACCCCTCTGCTGGTGGGACCACAGGTATTCACCCTCTGCTGGTGGAGGTCCAAACAGTTGGAGGTGGAAATCAGCAGGTATTCACCCTCTGCTGGTGGAAGGCAGGCAGCTCCTGCTCCTCTGCCAAACTGTTTTGGCGGAGGCCAATCTTGGCCACTCAGAGGGAGGCTGTCTGGCTCCCTCTGCTGTGGCCATTCCCTGGGCTGGTGTGCGCCGTGCTGCCTCATCAGCCTGAATAGAGGCTGCTGGGGATTTAAAATTTTCAGGGGTTGAGCCTGTAACTCCTCATTTTCGGCTCTTGGGGCTGAACCAGCAGGCATTCTGCTAAAGGGCTGTGGGAAGCCCCCGACTTGCCTCCCCTTGAGGCTCTGCACCGACTCCTCCCTTTTTTGGGCTGTGGGCACTCCTCCCCTTTTTGGGCTGTTTTTTGGGCTTGGGCCGCCCGACTCCTCCCTTTTTTTGAAGCACCGACTCCCCCCCCTCTTGGGCTGTGTGTCCCTTTTGGGGTGGGTCACGACTCCTCCTCTTGGGCTGTGGGGACTCCTCCCTCTTGGGCTGTGGACGTTAGGGCTCCTGATGAGGGCTCCTCCCACTCAGCTGGGCTCCTAATGGCAGAGCTCCCACTCAGGCGTAGGGCGTTGGGCTCCTCCCACTCCAGGCGTGGGACGTTGGGCTCCCTCCCAGGAATGGCAGGCTGTGGCCAAAACCACAGGCGGGTGGGGACAGGTACTCAGCTGGTGGAGATACCAGGCATTCACCCTCTGCTGGTGGGCCTGCTACCTGGGCTGCTGTTCCTTTTATTTGCCTAGGTACTCCACACCTTCCTCCAAGGTGTTTGGGGTGTGTTCCTCCTGATAGGCCTCCCCATCTCTCACTGTCCATCATCCACAGGCCCGGACGACTATGGGTAGAGCCTGGGCCTCCAGCCCAGCATTCTCCAGGAACCAGCCCCCAGTTTGATGGCGTCTTCTGCCATTGACTTTTTTTTTTTTTTTTTTTTTTTTTTAATCCAGACCCCTCCTGGTGCAGGGGCGGCTATCCCACGAAGACACCACGTGTCACAAAGACGGCCAAGTGGGTTGCGTCAGACCAGAAAAGGAATTCAAACACAGAGACTTGGGGTTAGTGGTGAGGCTGGCGTGATCGCTCGGCTCCATTTAATAAACAGAACAGAAAATAAAAAGGTTTGAAACACAAAAACACTGGGCACTTGGCGCCTAAAATAAACAGACATACAAAACGACTAAACACTGGTGCAGGACAGGCGAACAAACACGGTGAGTACAAACAAACTTCTCTTTACTTTTACTTTCACTCTATTCACTATTCACTATTCACTATTCACTATTAACTCTCCTCTCTCTCTCTCTCTCTCTTCTCCTCTCCAGAACACCTAACCCCAGTGACTAAAAATGTGCCTATTTATACTGTTGTGCTGGGATTCAATTACTAATTAATTATTCACTTGAATCCCAGCAGTGCAACCCTGTGCTCATATTACATTTAACCACATGAAGTGATTTGTGTCTGCCTAAATACAAATTACCTTTTTTAAAGTTGAAACACAGACCAGTTTATATGACCAATCTATACACCAACATTTACACACGCAACACACAACACATAATATGCACACAGGGGGTGGGGCACATTGCCACTGGATCGTTTACCCTCATTAGTGCGTTCGGGTCTATTTGACCCGACACTGCTTTCCATTGACGTCAAATGTTACTCTTTTTCTCCCCTCGAATATATTACTGCTTTTCCTAGGTTGGGGTCACAAACTTATAAACAGAACATTTTTTTTAGAACAGATCTTGTATACAAAAGCAGTGTAGTATTGTATCTGTGTAGCTGAGCAGTGTAGTATTGTATCTGAGTAGCTGAGCAGTGTAGTATTGTATCTGAGTAGCTGAGCAGTGTAGTATTGTATCTGTGTAGCTCAGCAGTGTAGTATTGTATCTGTGTAGCTCAGCAGTGTAGTATTGTATCTGTGTAGCTGAGCAGTGTAGTATTGTATCTGTGTAGCTCAGCAGTGTAGTATTGTATCTGTGTAGCTCAGCGGTGTAGTATTGTATCTGTGTAGCTGAGCAGTGTAGTATTGTATCTGTGTAGCTGAGCAGTGTAGTATTGTATCTGTGTAGCTCAGCAGTGTAGTATTGTATCTGTGTAGCTCAGCAGTGTAGTATTGTATCTGTGTAGCTCAGCAGTGTAGTATTGTATCTGTGTAGCTGAGCAGTGTAGTATTGTATCTGTGTAGCTCAGCAGTGTAGTATTAAGAACATAAGAACGTAAGAACATAAGAAAGTTTACAAACGAGAGGAGGCCATTCAGCCCATCTTGCTCGTTTGGTTGTTAGTAGCTTATTGATCCCAGAATCTCATCAAGCAGCTTCTTGAAGGATCCCAGGGTGTCAGCTTCAACAAAATTACTGGGGAGTTGGTTCCAGACCCTCACAATTCTCTGTGTAAAAAAAGTGCCTCCTATTTTCTGTTCTGAAGCCCCTTTATCTAATCTCCATTTGTGACCCCTGGTCCTTGTTTCTTTTTTTCAGGTCAAAAAAGTCCCCTGGGTCAACATTGTCTATACCTTTTAGGATTTTGAATGTTTGAATCAGATCACCGCGTAGTCTTCTTTGTTCAAGACTGAATAGATTCAATTCTTTTAGCCTGTCTGCATACGACATGCCTTTTAAACCTGGGATAATTCTGGTTGCTCTTCTTTGCACTCTTTCTAGAGCAGCAATATCCTTTTTGTAACGAGGTGACCAGAACTGAACACAATATTCTAGGTGAGGTCTTACTAATGCATTGTAGAGTTTTAACATTACTTCCCTTGATTTAAATTCAACACTTCTCACAATATATCCTAGCATCTTGTTAGCCTTTTTTACAGCTTCCCCACATTGTCTAGATGAAGACATTTCTGAGTCAACATAAACTCCTAGGTCTTTTTCATAGTTCCCTTCTTCAATTTCACTATCTCCCATATGATATTTATAATGCACATTTTTATTGCCCGCATGCAATACTTTACACTTTTCTCTATTAAATTTCATTTGCCATGTGTCTGCCCAGTTCTGAATGCTGTCTAGATCATTTTGAATGACCTTTGCTGCTTCAACAGTGTTTGCCACTCCTCCTATTTTTGTGTCGTCTGCAAATTTAACGAGTTTGCTTACTATACCAGAATCTAAATCATTAATGTAGATTA
Organism: Huso huso; assembly: GCA_036884735.1. NCBI lineage: Eukaryota > Metazoa > Chordata > Actinopteri > Acipenseriformes > Acipenseridae > Huso > Huso huso. Next base: position 70,277,054 of record CM072668.1, read on the forward strand.
GGAATAGCAGTTATAGCAGTTATTGTATCTGTGTAGCTCAGCAGTGTAGTATTGTATCTGAGTAGCTGAGCAGTGTAGTATTGTATCTGTGTAGCTGAGCAGTGTAGTATTGTATCTGTGTAGCTGAGCAGTGTAGTATTGTATCTGTGTAGCTGAGCAGTGTAGTATTGTATCTGTGTAGCTGAGCAGTGTAGTATTGTATCTGTGTAGCTCAGCAGTAGTATTGTATCTGTGTAGCTGTATCTGTGTAGCTCAGCAGTGTAGTATTGTATCTGTGTAGCTCAGCAGTGTAGTATTGTATCTGTGTGCTCAGCAGTGTAGTATTGTATCTGTGTAGCTCAGCAGTGTAGTATTGTATCTGAGCAGTGTAGTATTGTAGCTCAGCAGTGTAGTATTGTATCTGTGTAGCTCAGCAGTGTAGTATTGTATCTGTGTAGCTCAGCAGTGTAGTATTGTATCTGTGTAGCTCAGCAGTGTGTATTGTATTGTAGCTCAGCGGTGTGTATTGTATCTGTGTAGCTCAGCGGTGTAGTATTGTATCTGTAGCTCAGTGTGTATTGTATCTGTGTAGCTGAGCAGTGTAGTATTGTATCTGTGTAGCTCAGCAGTGTAGTATTGTATCTGTGTAGCTGAGCAGTGTAGTATTGTATCTGTGTAGCTCAGCAGTGTAGTATTGTATCTGTGTAGCTCAGCAGTGTAGTATTGTATCTGTGTAGCTCAGCGGTGTAGTATTGTATCTGTGTAGCTCAGCGGTGTAGTATTGTATCTGAGTAGCTCAGCAGTGTAGTATTGTTGTAGCTCAGCGGTGTAGTATTGTATCTGTGTAGCTGTGTATTGTATCTGAGTAGCTCAGCAGTGTAGTATTGTATCTGTGTGGCTGAGCAGTGTAGTATTGTATTGTAGCTCAGCAGTGTAGTATTGTATCTGTGTAGCTGAGCAGTGTAGTATTGTATCTGTGTAGCTCAGCAGTGTAGTTGTATTATTGTTATTATGTCTGGAAGTGGCTGCACCTGTCTGGAGAAATGTTTCTAAACAAGGTTTATACAAATCTCTACAAGGTTACTAGAGGTTCATATTCTCTGCAAGTAACAACATCTCTCTGATAACAAGGTTAAAAAATGAGCAGTTGCAAGTGGTTAAATAACTTTTAGCAGAGCTGGACAGAGACAGTGAAGTGAAAGAGGAAGATAAACTGAAGACAATGATGATGATGATGATGATGATCCTGGCTCAGCTGTAAAACTTCACCCTGCATATTTGAGGCCTCACATGTGATACAATACTGTGCCACTCTCTGCAGCATATTGCAATCATGCAAATGTATTCTGTGTTTGGTATGAGGAGAGGCACCTGTTCTGTGCTAAAATATATTTTCTCATAAAAAAAGGATATTACAGTCCTAAGAATACATTAGCAAAATAAAAGCATGGCCAGGTTTTCAGTAAGTCTGCAAACAGCCCCTCGGTACAGCAAGGTAAGCATCCGCAGGGCAGTGACCCTGACACTGGGGTCTCACCTGTGTCGGTGCTTGTGAGTACTGAAACGTCCTCGTAGACCCCCGGCTCCTCCTCCTCCTCCTCCTCCTCCTCCTTTGTGCTGGGCATCTCCTCCAAGCGGGGGGGCAGATCGGGGGGCTCCTCGTACTCAGGGTCCTCCTGGAAACACGACACAGCGCAGCAAGGGTTTGCTGCATTCATACAGGCAGTCCTGTCCCAGCCCCCCCGTGTGAGCACACACACACACCCATCATACTGACACACACACACACACACACACACCCATCATACTGACACACACACACACACACACCCATCATACTGACACACACACACCCATCATACTGACACACACACACACACACACACCCATCATACTGACACACACACACACACCCATCATACTGACACACACACACACACACACCCATCATACTGACACACACACACACACCCATCATACTGACACACACACACACACCCATCATACTGACACACACACACACACACACACACACCCATCATACTGACACACACACACACCCATCATACTGACACACACACACACACACACACACACCCATCATACTGACACACACACACACCCATCATACTGACACACACACACACACACACACACCCATCATACTGACACACACACACACACACACACCCATCATACTGACACACACACACACACACACACACACACATCATACTGACACACACACACACCCATCATACTGACACACACACGCACACACACCCATCATACTGACACACACACACACACACACCCATCATACTGACACACACACACACACCCATCATACTGACACACACACACACACACACACCCATCATACTGACACACACACACACACACACCCATCATACTGACACACACACACACACACACCCATCATACTGACACACACACACACACACACACCCATCATACTGACACACACACACACACACCCATCACACTGACACACACACACACACACACCCATCATACTGACACACACACACACACACACCCATCATACTGACACACACACACCCATCATACTGACACACACACACACACACACACCATCATACTGACACACACACACACACACCCATCATACTGACACACACACACACACACACACACACACCCATCATACTGACACACACACACACACCCATCATACTGACACACACACACACACACACACCCATCATGACACACACACACACACACACACACCCATCATACTGACACACACACACACACACACACACACCCATCATACTGACACACACACACACCCATCATACTGACACACACACACACACACACACCCATCATACTGACACACACACACACACACACACCCATCATACTGACACACACACACACACACACACACACCCATCATACTGACACACACACACACACCCATCATACTGACACACACACACACACCCATCATACTGACACACACACACCCATCATACTGACACACACACACACCCATCATACTGACACACACACACACACACCATCATACACACACACACACCCATCATGACACACACACACACACACACACCCATCATACTGACACACACACACACACACCCATCATACTGACACACACACACACACCCATCATACTGACACACACACACACACACCACCCATCACACACACACACACACACACACACACACATCATACTGACACACACACACACACCCCATCATACTGACACACACACACACACACACACACCCATCATACTGACACACACACACACACACACCCCCATCACACACACACACACACATCACACCCACACACACACACACACACACACACCCATCATACTGACACACACACACACCCATCATACTGACACACACACACACACACACACACACACACCCATCATACACACACACACACACACCCATCATACTGACACACACACACACACACTGACACACCCATCATACTGACACACACACACACACACCCATCACACTGACACACACACACACACACACACCCATCATACTGACACACACACACACACACACCCATCATACTGACACACACACACACACACACACCCATCACACACACACACACACACCCATCATACTGACACACACACACACACACACACCCATCATACTGACACACACACACACACACACCCATCATACACACACACACACACACACATCATACTGACACACACACACACACACACACCCATCATACTGACACACACACACACACCCATCATACTGACACACACACACACACCCCATCATACTGACACACACACACACATCATACTGACACACACACACACACACACACACACATCATACTGACACACACACACACCCATCATACTGACACACACACACACCCATCATACTGACACACACACGCACACGCCCCCCCCCACACACACACACACACACACACACACACACACCGCAAACACACACACACACACACACAAACGTGCTTATAAACTTATAAACTCTCTTCAAATCCTACATTTTAAAAACGTACCAGCTATGAGGGTGCAGTTTTCAAGCTTGCATCAAATGTACCACCTATAAAGCACATCACAGCTCCCTGGACTTCCCTTCCCAACACCCGGAATATTCTCACAGTACAGACACAGCACAAGGAGTCAAGATATCAACCACTGATTCAGCAGAGCCTGCGCTTACAATCTTAGAAACGCTACATTTGCATTCCTCAGATTCCTCCAAGAGGAACAGACATACATTCACTACAAAACGTGTACAGAGATGTTAAATATTTAATATTATCCTTTTCTGTTCCAAGGTTACCTGCTCCTCCGCCTGCCTGTAGCAGGGTTCAGACTCTGGTTCACGTTCCGGTTCAGGCTCCGGTTCAGGCTCGGTTCAGGCACTGGCTCAGGCACCTCCCTTCGTCTCTCGGGCAGTGCTGGAGACGCCTGCGGGGCCCTTGAGGACGGTATGGCAGGGGCTTTTTGAGCAGGAGGTTCCTCCTCCTCCTCTCTGGTGCTCAGCTCTGTTTCCTGCTGGTGAAAAAAAATAAAACAGCCAATGAGAGCTCCTGTTTGGCTAGTAATAACGAATGCACAAGCTGAACATTTGTCTCCTCTATTTAACTCTTATATGGTTGTTTCCTTCTAAGCTAGGTGCCCGCTTCCTCCAGCTTGCCCAGGCCATTGGGTTCCCATTGGTTTTGGGATCTGTCAGAGTTATTGCATGCTGTGCTGCGCTCGCTGTACCTGCTGTCTCTTGCGCGCCTCCTCCTGCTCTCTCTTCTCTCGGGCCTCTCTCCTCGCTCGCTCCTCCTCGGCTCTCCGGCGGTCCTCCTCGCCCGTCGCCTTGGCCATGTTCTCGAAGCGTGCCTTCAGACTGCTGGCCCCGCTGCTCGCTGCAGAGGAAGCAGAGGCAGTGCAGGGGAGCTCTGATAATGCTATTAGAGGAGCTCTGATAATGCTATTAGAGGGGCTCTGATAATGCTATTAGAGGGGCTCTGATAATGCTATTAGAGGGGCTCTGATAATGCTATTAGAGGAGCTCTGATAATGCTATTAGAGGGGCTCTGATAATGCTATTAGAGGGGGCTCTGATAATGCTATTAGAGGGGGGCTCTGATAATGCTATTAGAGGGGGGCTCTGATAATACTATTAGAGGAGCTCTGATAATGCTATTAGAGGGGCTCTGATAATGCTATTAGAGGGGCTCTGATAATGCTATTAGAGGGCTCTGATAATGCTATTAGAGGGGCTCTGATAATGCTATTAGAGGGGCTCTGATAATACTATTAGAGGGGCTCTGATAATGCTATTAGAGGGGCTCTGATAATGCTATTAGAGGGGCTCTGATAATGCTATTAGAGGGGCTCTGATAATGCTATTAGAGGAGCTCTGATAATGCTATTAGAGGGGCTCTGATAGAGGGGCTCTGATAATGCTATTAGAGGGGGGCTTGTTGTCATTCTGTAGCAGGGGTGCAAAGACACACTCAGGTGCAGATAAGATACGCATCATAGCACGCAGGACGCAACACAATGCTCATTCCGATACACACGACGGTCCTGCCGGGTTACTTTGCCTCATGTTTTATAAGATCAAATGATCATTAATGACTGTTCTGTTATAAGGCAACACTTAAATGACACAGTTGGGTTATATATTGATACCAACTATAAATCCCATTTATTCATCAGTCAAGAACAATTTGTCCATGCACCCTGATTTGTCCATGCACCCTGATTTGTCCATGCACCCTGATTTGTTCCATCCTCCCTGATTCACACGATGCGCGCCTCTATTATGATACACAATCTACCTCCTAATGGACGCATCCCCATTCGTTCCGACAAAGTAATGTTACACCCCTGCTGCGCGCTGCTTTCCTTTCCTTTCCTCCGCAGTGTCGGTCTCATGCAGGTTTGGGGTTAGTGGGGAACCCTTCCTGTACTCTGCACAGCAGGCTGCTCATGCAGGTTAGGGGTTAGTGGGGAACCCTTCCTGTACTCTGCACAGCAGGCTGCTCATGCAGGTTAGGGGTTAGTGGGGAACCCTTCCTGTACTCTGCACAGCAGGCTGCTCATGCAGGTTAGGGGGGCGGGGGAACCCTTCCTGTACTCTGCAAAGCAGGCTGCTCATGCAGGTTAGGGGTTAGCAGGGAACCCTTCCTGTACTCTGCACAGCAGTCTGCTCATGCAGGTTAGGGGTTAGTGGGGAACCCTTCCTCTACTCTGCACAGCAGGCTGCTCATGCAGGTTAGGGGTTAGCAGGGAACCCTTCCTGTACTCTGCACAGCAGGCTGCTCATGCAGGTTAGGGGTTAGCAGGGAACCCTTCCTGTACTCTGCACAGCAGTCTGCTCATGCAGGTTAGGGGTTAGCAGGGAACCCTTCCTGTACTCTGCACAGCAGGCTGCTCATGCAGGTTAGGGGTTAGCAGGGAACCCTTCCTGTACTCTGCACAGCAGGCTGCTCATGCAGGTTAGGGGTTAGTGGGGAACCCTTCCTGTACTCTGCACAGCAGGCTGCTCATGCAGGTTAGGGGTTAGTGGGGAACCCTTCCTGTACTCTGCACAGCAGGCTGCTCATGCAGGTTAAGGGTTAGCAGAAAACCCTTCCTGTAATCTGCACAGCAGGCTGCTCATGCAGGTTAAGGGTTAGCAGGGAACCCTTCCTGTACTCTGCACAGCAGGCTGCTCATGCAGGTTAGGGGTTAGCAGGGAACCGTTCCTGTACTCTGCACAGCAGGCTGCTCATGCAGGTTAGGGGTTAGCAGGGAACCCTGTACTCTGCACAGCAGGCTGCTCATGCAGGTTAGGGGTTAGCGGGGAACCCTTCCTGTACTCTGCACAGCAGGCTGGGTACTTACATGCCTCGACGGGTTGGGTTTTCTGATAGGAGGATGTTGGTGCCTCCATCTCAGTGAAGGAGGCGGCGCCCTGTTATAGAGACACAGAGGGGCGGCTCTTACAATCATCCTTGATGGATATCTCAAGGGTTCTATCCAGGCTAAATAAATACAATTGAATTACAAATTTGAGAGACAAACCCCAGAGAGGCAGCGATTGGGTCAGATCCCTTTCACTGTATTTTCACTGTATTTTTGCAGTTTTCCCCCATGCTTTTCCCATGGTTATATTATGCATTCACTATAGTTTACCCTGGTTTGCCATGTTTATTAATATGCTTTCCAATACCTCGCTTATTCTTTACAATGTAGACCTATGCTTTACTATGCTTTCACTATGCTGTACTACACTTTGCTATGCTTTTACTATGGAAAACTTTTTATAAGGGATTGTTAACTGAACAAGAATGCTGTTGCAGTCAGAGTGGAATAGAAATGCGTCTCTGCAATGGAACTACTGTGTTATTGATGTAGACACAGGGCAATATATAAGTGTTGGCTTTCTGATCTTAATGAGGTCTCTTTTTTATATATATATATATATATATATATATATATATTACACTTTGCTGTGCTTTTACTGTGGGAGACTTTGTATGATGCACCCTGCTCCATTCTCCTGATGAGACCCCATCCCCGGGCTCACCTTATCCATGCGGTCTGTCTGCACACCATAGCGCCCCCCAAAACCCTTGGCATAATCTGCAAGAGAGAAGATGAGAGAGAAAAGAGCAGGGGGTCACTATCACCGTGGAGAAGCCTCTGTCACCCTCTTCAAACAAGAAGAGATTTCCATACAGGGTCACTATCACCATGGAGAAGCCTCTGTCACCCTCTTCAAACAAGAAGAGATTTCCATACAGGGTCACTATCACCGTGGAGAAGACTCTGTCACCCCTCTTCAAACAAGAAGACTCTATCACCCTCTTCAAACAAACAAGAAGAGATTTCCATACAGGGTCACTATCACCGTGGAGAAGACTCTGTCACCCTCTTCAAACAAGAAGAGATTTCCATACAGGGTCACTATCACCGTGGAGAAGCCTCTGTCACCCTCTTCAAACAAGAAGAGATTTCCATACAGGGTCACTATCACCATGGAGAAGACTCTGTCACCCTCTTCAAACAAGAAGAGATTTCCATACAGGGTCACTATCACCATGAGAAGCCTCTGTCACCCTCTTCAAACAAGAAGAGATTTCAAACAGGGTCACTATCACCTGTGGAGAAGGGTCACCCTCTTCAAACAAGTGGAGAAGACTGTCACCGTGGAAGACTCTGTCACCCTCTTCAAACAAGAAGAGATTTCCATACAGGGTCACTATCACCGTGGAGAAGACTCTGTCACCCTCTTCAAACAAGAAGAGATTTCCATACAGGGTCACTATCACCATGGAGAAGACTCTGTCACCCTCTTCAAACAAGAAGAGATTTCCATACAGGGTCACTATCACCATGGAGAAGACTCTGTCACCCTCTTCAAACAAGAAGAGATTTCCATACAGGGTCACTATCACCATGGAGAAGACTCTGTCACCCTCTTCAAACAAGAAGAGATTTCCATACAGGGTCACTATCACCATGGAGAAGACTCTGTCACCCTCTTCAAACAAGAAGAGATTTCCATACAGGGTCACTATCACCATGAGAAGACTCTGTCACCCTCTTCAAACAAGAAGAGATTTCCATACAGGGTCACTATCACCGTGGAGAAGACTGTCCCTCTTCAAACAAGAAGAGATTTCCATACAGGGTCACTATCACCGTGAGAAGACTCTGTCACCCTCTTCAAACAAGAAGAGATTTCCATACAGGGTCACTATCACCGTGGAGAAGACTGTCACCCTCTTCAAACAAGAAGAGATTTCCATACAGGGTCACTATCACCATGGAGAAGACTCTGTCACCCTCTTCAAACAAGAAGAGATTTCCATACAGGGAAGCTAGCTCCGTGTTCCCATACTGTCATATGAAATCAGTAGAAGCACATTCTAACTGCTGTTCAATCTCAGCACATAGTTAGCCCTTTCAGGCATGAAATACTCAAAATAGCTGAAAGAACGCTTTTGGACTCATAATAAATATGATTGTCATTGACATTGTTTCCATTGATTTATATGGGGTAATAAAAGGCATCCTCATATGAAGCTGTGATGCATTTGCATCTTTCCAAGCATCCCCATATAAAGACAGAAGAGAGGGTTTTTTATCCAACCCCATATGAGGTCGCTGTACATGAAAGGCTTCGAACAGTTTACCAGCACCATGAACTGCATCACTTCCGCTCGGTCACTGTCGATGTAAGATATTGTTCTGAACTGCATGATCACTTCCGCTCGGTCACTGTCGATGTAAGATATTGTTCTGAACTGCATCACTTCCGCTCGGTCACTGTCGATGTAAGATATTGTTCTGAACTGCATCACTTCCGCTCGGTCACTGCCGATGTAAGATATTGTTCTGAACTGCATCACTTCCGCTCGGTCACTGTCGATGTAAGATATTGTTTCTGAACGATGTAAGATATTGTTCTGAACTGCATCACTTCCGCTCGGTCACTGTCGATGTAAGATATTGTTCTGAACTGCATGATCACTTCCGCTCGGTCAGTGTCGATGTAAGATATTGTTCTGAACTGCATCACTTCCGCTCGGTCAGTGTCGATATAAGATATTGTTCTGAACTGCATCACTTCCGCCGGTCACCGTCAATGTAAGATATTGTTCTGAACTGCATCACTTCCGCTTTCGGTCAGTGTCGATATAAGATATTGTTCTGAACTGCATCACTTCCGCTCGGTCACTGTCGATGTAAGATATTGTTCTGAACTGCATCACTTCCGCTCGGTCACTGTCGATGTAAGATATTGTTCTGAACTGCATGATCACTTCCGCTCGGTCACTGTCGATGTAAGATATTGTTCTGAACTGCATCACTTCCTTTTTCGGTCAGTGTCGATATAAGATATTGTTCTGAACTGCATGATCACTTCCGCCGGTCACTGTCGATATAAGATATTGTTCTGAACTGCATCACTTCCGCTCGGTCACTGTCGATGTAAGATATTGTTCTGAACTGCATCACTTCCGCTCGGTCACTGCCGATGTAAGATATTGTTCTGAACTGCATGCTCGGTCACTGTCGATGTAAGATATTGTTCTGAACTGCATCACTTCCGCCGGTCACTGTCGATGTAGATATTGTTCTGAACTGCATCACTTCCACAGGGTCACTGTCAGCTGATACCTGAACTGCATCACTTCCCTGGTCACTGTCCATGTAAGATATTGGGAACTGCATCCTCCCTTTCGGTCACTGTCGATGTAAGATTTGTTCTGTGCATCACCTTGGTAGTCGTATGTAAGATATTGTTTTGAACTCCACCTTCTCGGTCACTGCCAATGTAAGATATTGTTTGACAGTGCAGTACCCCAGATATTGAGTAATCTGAACACAGAGAGTAGCAACACCTGCACTACCCTGCCCTGTCTGTCTGTCCTGTCTCTGCCTTGTGAAAATATTACCCCAAACCTGCTTTATCCACCTTCTCGATTCACATTTCATTGTTTGAGTTATCTGAACAGGCTGAGAGAACAGAGGGTGAATGTCTGATGCATTCCTAAGTGAAAACATTTCATCACCTGCTTGAGGCCCATTTCATTGTGTGAGTTATCTACAGCTGTCTGCTAGTCCTGAAGCCTGATGCATTCCTAACATCACATTTCATTGTGTGAGGCCCCTCTCTGCACTGGAATTATCTACAGCTGTCTGCTAGTCCTGAAGCCTGATGCATTCCTAACATCACATTTCCACCTGCACTGTATCTTCCCTTTAAACACAGATTCTTCTCTGTCCCAGCTGATTAATAACCCTGGACACAGGAATACAAATATGAAAAAAAAATGCAAAAAAATGTTCAGAAATAACTTGCAAGCGTATACGCAGACAGCCACAGCAAGTGAGACTGGACCCAATGTGCATATTTCTGTTTTTTAAAAATACTATGAAAAAAAACATATAACTTGTTATAACATTAGCCTATAAATGCAGGAAAGCCTCTCACACAGATGCAGCTAGCATCTGAACCTGCACTGCACTGCCCTGCCCACAGGGGGAGCCCCTACCTTTCTGGGACTCGTGTTTCTCTGTCTCTGCCTTGTAGTCGTACCCCAACGCTGCTTTATCCACCTTGTCTCGCTCCACACCGTACTTCCCTCCGAAGCCCTTTGAGTAATCTGAACAGGAGAGAGGGGGAGAGGGGGAGAGAGAGAGAGGGTGGAGAACAAGCATCACAAACAGTGCAGGGACAGCCTGTCTGTAAATCCACACATATATTACAAAGGCAAGCCTCTCACACAGATACGGATAGCAGCTGTACCAGCACTGTGCTGCCCTGCACTACCCTGCCCTGCCCACAGGGGGAGCCCCTACCTTTCTGGGACTCGTGTTTCTCTGCCTCTGCCTTGTAGTCGTACCCCAACGCTGCTTTATCCACCTTGTCTCGCTCCACACCGTACTTCCCTCCGAAGCCCTTTGAGTAATCTGAACAGGAGAGAGGGGGAGGGGGAGAGAGAGGGGGAGAACACGGAGGTTACAGTACAGGGACGGCATGTCTGTCTGTCTGTGTGGTGTCTGTCTGTCTGTGTGTCTGTCTGTTTGTCTGTGTGTGTGTCTGTCTGTCTGTCTGTCTATCTGTGTTGTGCCTGTCTGTCTGTCTGTGTGTCTGCCTGTCTGTCTGTGTGTCTTCCTGTCTGTCTGCGTGTCTGTCTGCGTGTCTGTCTGTGTGTCTTCCTGTCTGTCTGCGTGTCTGTGTGTCTGTCTGCGTGTCTGTGGTGTCTGTGTGTCTGTCTGTGTGTCTTCCTGTCTGTCTGCGTGTCTGTGTGTCTGTGTCTGTGTGTCTGCGTGTCTGTGTCTGTCTGTGTGTCTGTGTCTGTCTGCGTGTCTGTCTGGGTGTCTGTGGTGTCTGTCTGTGTGTCTTCCTGTCTGTCTGCGTGTCTGTGTGTCTGTGTCTGTCTGTGTGTCTGTGTCTGTCTGCGTGTCTGTGTGTCTGTGTCTGTCTGTGTGTCTGTGGTGTCTGTCTGTGTGTCTGTGTGTCTGTCTGCGTGTCTGTGTGTCTGTCCGCGTGTCTGTCTGTCTGTCTGTGTGTCTGTGTCTGTCTGTCTGTGTGTCTGTCTGTAAATCCACATTAACTCAGAGTAAACATTACAATTCCTTACCTTTCTGCGAGGCGTGCTGCTCCACCTGCCCCTTGTATTCAAAGCCGACGGCAGACTGCAAAGGAGGAAAGTAGACAGGTGAGGAGAGGAGAGGAGAGAGGAGGTGAGGGGAGAGCAGCTGCACCAGTGAAATATATCTGTCAGAATATTATTCCACAGCAAAACAAGCACATGTAGTTTAACCCTTTTTTTACGCTATAATGATTTAATGCATGTTAGTGCTGAACTTCTGGAAGAGGGGACTACACTTATTATTATTATTATTATTATTATTTGTTTATTTAGCAGGCGCCTTTATCCAAGGCGACTTACAGAGACTCGGGTGTGTGAACTATGCATCAGCTGCAGAGTCACTTACAACTACGTCTCACCCGAATGACGGAGCACAAGGAGGTTAAGTGACTTGCTCAGGGTCACACAATGAGTCAGTGGTGGAGGTGGGATTCGAACCGGGGACCTCCTGGTTACAAGCCATTTTCTTTAACCACTGGACCACACAGCCTCCTATTGTCTGTATCGTTGCTCAGTCCCTTGGCAGGGGTATCAGGAGGGTCCAGCCTGTCGGGGTCCCTCACCTTGTCAATGCGATCCTTCTGTACCCCGTACTTCCCTCCGAAGCCTTGGGCCGCGTCGGTCTGAGAGGAGTGCTTGTCCACCTCCGCCACATAGCCGTGGCCCATGGCAACCTGGGAGAAAAACAACAGCAATCAGGAGCTGTGTCAGGGTTCAGACATCAAAGACCACAGAGTAAACAATCATACAAAGCTACACAGCCTGGATCACACACAACCACACAGCCTGGATCACACACAACCACACAGCCTGGATCACACACAGCTACACAGCCTGGATCACACAGAACTACACAGCATGGATCACACAGAACTATACAGCGTGGATCACACACAACTACACAGCGTGGATCACACACAACCACACAGCCTGGATCACACACAACCACACAGCGTGGATCACACACAACTACACAGCGTGGATCACACACAACCACACAGCCTGGATCACACACAACTACACAGCGTGGATCACACACAACCACACAGCCTGGATCACACACAACTACACAGCGTGGATCACACACAACCACACAGCCTGGATCACACACAACTACACAGCATGGATCACACACAGCTACACAGCATGGATCACACACAACTACACAGCATGGATCACACACAACTACACAGCATGGATCACACACAGCATGGATCACACACAGCTACACAGCCTGGATCACACACAACCACACAGCCTGGATCACACACAGCTACAACACACAACCACACAGCCTGGATCACAACCACACAGCCTCACACACAACACAGCCTGGATCACACACAACTACACAGCCTGGATCACACACAACCACACAGCCTGGATCACACAGAACTACACAGCCTGGATCACACACAACCACACAGCCTGGATCACACACAACCACACAGCCTGGATCACACACAACCACACAGCCTGGATCACACAGAACTACACAGTGTGGATCACACACAACTACACAGCATGGATCACACACAGCATGGATCACACACAGCTACACAGCCTGGATCACACAACCACAGCCTGGAGCCTGGATGGACACACAACCACACAGCCTGGATCACACACAACCACACAGCCTGGATCACACACAACACACAGCCTGGATCACACACAACCACACAGCCTGGATCACACACAACCACACAGCATGGATCACACACAACCACACAGCCTGGATCACACACAACCACACAGCCTGGATCACACACAACCACACAGCCTGGATCACACAACACAGCCTGGATCACACACAACCACACAGCCTGGATCACACACAACCACACAGCCTGGATCACACACAACCACACAGCCTGGATCACACACAACCACACAGCATGGATCACACACAACCACACAGCATGGATCACACACAACCACACAGCATGGATCACACACAACTACACAGCCTGGATCACACACAACTACACAGCCTGGATCACACACAACTACACAGCGTGGATCACACAACCACAGCCTGGATCACACACAACCACACAGCGTGGATCACACACAACCACACAGCCTGGATCACACACAACCACACAGCCTGGATCACACACAACTACACAGCCTGGATTACACACAACCACACAGCATGGATCACACACAACTACACTGGATCACACACAACCACACAGCCTGGATTACACACAACCACACAGCCTGGATCACACCAACCCACAGCATGGATTACACACAACCACACAGCCTGGATCACACACAACTACACAGCATGGATCACACAACTACACAGCCTGGATCACACACAACTACACAGCCTGGATCACACACAACCACACAGCCTGGATCACACACAACTACACAGCCTGGATCACACACAACCACACAGCCTGGATCACACACAACCACACAGCCTGGCAGCATGGATTACACACAACCACAGCCTGGATCACACACAACCACACAGCCTGGATCACACAGAACACACAGCCACAGCATGGATCACACACAACCACACAGCCTGGACACACAACTACACAGCCTGGATCACACACAACTACACAGCCTGGATCACACAGAATACACAGCCTGGATCACACACAACACACAGCCTGGATCACACACAACCACACAGATCACACACAACCACACAGCCTGGATGGATCACACACAACTACACAGCATGGATTACACAGAACTACACAGCCTGGATCACACACAACCACACAGCCTGGATTACACAGAACTACACAGCCTGGATCACACACAACCACACAGCCTGGATCACACACAACCACACAGCATGGATCACACACAACCACACAGCCTGGATCACACACAACCAAAGCCATCAGAGCTTGACCATGTCCCTCACACCCTTTCCCAGTACCTTGTCCATGCGGTCCTTCTCCACCCCAAACTTGCCCCCGTATCCGTACGAGGCCTTGGGCCCCTCCGCCAGCTCCTTCTTCTTCTTCTCCTCGTGCTCCTTCGACACGTGCTCCCGTAGCTGGTGCACACTGGAGACAAGCAGAAGGAGAGAGCGATAGTGTGAGAGTGAGAGAGTGACAGAGTGAGAGTGAGAGAGTGACAGAGTGAGAGAGTGTGAGTGAGAGAGTGTGAGAGTGACAGGGAGAGTGAGAGAGTGAGCGTGATATACTTGAATCACAAAAAATAGTGGGGCTCTGTAGCAGGGCGATTGCCCTGCACATGTGTAAATTAGTGTTGGTATAATTTGTATGGGGAAATGGGTTTATTGTGTATCGTTTTGGGAGTTGATTTGTTTGATTGAATTATTGTTTACAGACGGCATCGATTTGAGACTTACTGCCTGCTAGGCTTGGTTGAGGGGAAGGGCAGCAAGTGATTGGCTGTGCTGGACCTCAATCAGCAGGTGGGCGGGTCTTGACAGAGTGTCCGTCAGTTTAAAAACATCCGTGGGAGATGGCTCGGGGCGACTGCAGCGCCATGCCAGAGGGGAGCGGTGTATACTCGGGAGGAAAGGGTCTGCTCTGCAGGAACGACAGCTACGCAACCTTGAGACTGCAAGCGGTGCTTGTGAAGGCAATGCCCAGCCAAGGCCGTATGAAGCAGCACGAGTCGTTGTATGAATACCGGCTCATCAGTAGGTTAGTTTAGGGGATAGTGATCCCATGTGATGTATAGCGAGGGTTACGTAGTGTAGCCGGTTCCTGGAGCGGGACGTTTGTGTATAAGGCTAGCGCTCGCCCTCTGGGGCACTGTCACAAAGACAGCCGGAGTGGGTGGCGTCAGATCAGAAACAGGAAATAAAACGACACAGAGGTGTGGTTTGGTGGAGCTGAGCGAATGGTTTTGCTCAGCATTTAATAAACAGAACAGAAAATAAAAAGGTTGTACCAACAAAACACAGGACACGGCACTTACGCCAAAATAAATAGACAAACAAAACGGACTACACAGACAAACACGATGAGCTTCTATTTTTCTCAATTATTATTACAATTACCTCCGTCTCCAATCCCGTTCTCCACTCACCGAACACACAACCCCGAGTGAATGAAACGTGCATCTATATATACTGTTGTGCTGGGATTCAATTACTAATTAATTATTCACTTGAATCCCAGCACGTGAATTAATTCTGTGCAACCCCGTGCTCACATACTATACTTTAAATGCACGTGAAGTGATAGTGCAATCCCGTGCCTAAATACAAATATACAATTTAAATCACACGTGAAACACAGACCCGTTTATATCCTGTGTACCAATCTCTATACACCAACATTAACACACGCAACATACACCATATAACACACACATGCACACAGGGGCGGGGCACATTGCCACAGGCACCTTTTATTTGTAGTTTTTGTACTGTGTTTTATTTTGTATTTTTGTACAGCTTGCTGTATGTGTCCTCTGTGCATTATCATGGCTGGTAACGTCACATGACCATATTTATTTACTTTCTGTTTTGTTAATAAATCCTGCGCACCTGTGCCAGTGTTTCAACTCCACCTCCAATGTCTCTCTGTGTTGCTTGAACAGCGGTTACCCACGCACGTGACACGAGCAAGACCCTGTCACAGGCTCTTATTTAAGATGAGCAGGTTAATGACTGGAAGCTCTGACTGGTCAAAGGCGATGGGTTCAGCTCACAGTCTGGTCGATCTGCTACAGCCCCACTCAGCTCATGAGCGTGGGGATCAGCTGATTGATCTGCTACAGCCCCACTCAGCTCCTGAGCGTGGATATCAGCTGATTGATCTGCTACAGCCCCACTCAGCTCCTGAGCGTGGATATCAGCTGATTGATCTGCTACAGACGCACTCAGCTCCTGAGCGTGGGGATCAGCTGATTGATCTGCTACAGCCCCACTCAGCTCCTGAGCGTGGATATCAGCTGATTGATCTGCTACAGACGCACTCAGCTCCTGAGCGTGGGGATCAGCTGATTGATCTGCTACAGCCCCACTCAGCTCCTGAGCGTGGGGATCAGCTGATTGATCTGCTACAGCCCCTCAGCTCCTGGCGTGGGGATCAGCTGATTGATCTGCTACAGCCCCACTCAGCTCCTGAGCGTGGAGATCAGCTGATTGATCTGCTACAGCCCCACTCAGCTCCTGAGCGTGGATATCAGCTGATTGATCTGCTACAGCCCCACTCAGCTCCTGAGCGTGGGGATCAGCTGACTGATCTGCTACAGCCCCACTCAGCTCCTGGCGTGGATATCAGCTGATTGATCTGCTACAGGCGCACTCAGCTCCTGGCGTGGGGATCAGCTGATTGATCTGCTCACGTGGGGATCAGCTGATTGATCTGCTACAGCCCCACTCAGCTCCTGAGCGTGGGGATCAGCTGATTGATCTGCTACAGCCCCACTCAGCTCCTGAGCGTGGAGATCAGCTGATTGATCTGCTACAGCCCCCCCAGCTCCTCAGCGTGGATATCAGCTGATTGATCTGCTACAGGGACTCAGCTCCTGGCGTGATTGATCTGCTACAGCCCCACTCAGCTCCTGAGCGTGGATATCAGCTGATTGATCTGCTACAGCCCCACTCAGCTCCTGGCGTGGGAGATCAGCTGATTGATTGAGCCCCCTCAGCTCCTGGCGTGGATATCAGCTGATTGATCTGCTACAGCCCCACTCAGCTCCTGAGCGTGGGGATCAGCTGACTGATCTGCTACAGCCCCACTCAGCTCCTGAGCGTGGATATCAGCTCAGCTCCTTGGGATCAGCTACAGCCCCAGCCCCTCAGCTCCTGAGCGTGGGGATCAGCTGATTGATCTGCTACAGCCCTACAGCTCCTGGCGTGGATATCAGCTGATTGATCAGCTCCTCAGCTCCTGGCGGGGGATCAGCTGATTGATCTGCTACAGCCCCCTCAGCTCCTGGCGTGGGGATCAGCTGATTGATCTGCCAGACCCACTCAGCTCCTGAGCGTGGATATCAGCTGATTGATCTGCACAGACCCTCAGCTCCTGGCGTGGGGATCAGCTGATTGATCTGCTACAGCCCCACTCAGCTCCCGTGGGATCAGCTGATTGATCTGCTACAGCCCCACTCAGCTCCTGAGCGTGGGGATCAGCTGATTGATCTGCTACAGCCCCACTCAGCTCCTGAGCGTGGGGATCAGCTGATTGATCTGCTACAGCCCCACTCAGCTCCTGAGCGTGGGGATCAGCTGATTGATCTGCTACAGACCCACTCAGCTCCTGAGCGTGGATATCAGCTGATTGATCTGCTACAGACCCACTCAGCTCCTGAGCGTGGGGATCAGCTGATTGATCTGCTACAGCCCCACTCAGCTCATGAGCGTGGGGATCAGATGATTGATCTGCTACAGCCCCACTCAGCTCCTGATTGATCTGCTACAGACCCACTCAGCTCCTGGCGTGAGGATCAGCTGATTGATCTGCTACAGCCCCACTCAGCGTGGGGATCAGCCTGCTACAGACCCACTCAGCTCCTGAGCGTGGATATCAGCTGATTGATCTGCTACAGACCCACTCAGCTCCTGAGCGTGGGGATCAGCTGATTGATCTGCTACAGCCCCACTCAGCTCCTGAGCGTGGGGATCAGCTGATTGATCTGCTACAGACCCACTCAGCTCCTGAGCGTGAGGATCAGCTGATTGATCTGCTACAGCCCCACTCAGCTCCTGAGCGTGAGGATCAGCTGATTGATCTGCTACAGCCCCCTCAGCTCCTGAGCGTGGGGATCAGCTGATTGATCTGCTACAGCCCCACTCAGCTCCTGAGCGAAGCAGCCCTTAGAAAAGTTTACCAAGCCATTTTTGCAGTGCTTTACAATGCTCCCCCTGTGCTTTTTTACACTTTGGTATGCTTTTACCATGGGGAAACTTGTGTAAGGTAGGATTCAAACCAGAGAAGAGCAGCTGGTTCACTTGCAGGGAAACCTGGCATGCTGCTGCTGCTCAGACGCACCCAGCACAGCAGTTTCTCAAGCCCTTATTTGGCTAACTGCAGCACAGAGCGAGTAACTAACTGAGTCACTGCTTCCTCTTCCTGTTCTGTCAGCTGCTTGTGGATCTACTGTTAGCTAGAAGTCATGAGAGAGAGAGAGAGAGAGAGAGAGAGAGAGAGAGAGAGAGAGAGAGAGAGAGAGAGAGAGACAGAGAGAGAGAGGGACAGACAGAGAGCTCTGACCTGGAAATGTATGAAGAGAATATACTCGTACAGAATGTATTCATTTAGTGAAATAGTTTGCAGATACTCAATAACTGTTCAAACAAGGGGAAGTGAGGGACCGCATTGTTTTGTGTTGAGTAATTAACATGTTTTATTCTATTGTATTAATAACTAACAACTACAGACTTCTTAAAGGCAATTACTCAGGGAAAATCCAGAGTATGGGCTCCCCTTAGCTGTGTTCATACCTGAAGTGCTCGCTGCGCCCGATCCCTCGATGGTCTTCGCCCCCCATCGCTGCTCCTGCTCGGACACATCGTTCTGAAACGAGAACACAGAACACAGCTCAGCACCCAGGATCCCAGGACTGAACACAGAACACAGCTCAGCACCCAGGATCCCAGGACTGAACACAGAACACAGCTCAGCACCCAGGATCCCAGGACTGAACACAGAACACAGCTCAGCACCCAGGATCCCAGGACTGAACACAGAACACAGCTCAGCACCCAGGATCCCAGGACTGAACACAGAACACAGCTCAGCACCCAGGATCCCAGGACTGAACACAGAACACAGCTCAGCACCCAGGATCCCAGGACTGAACACAGAACACAGCTCAGCACCCAGGATCCCAGGACTGAACACAGAAACACAGCTCAGCACCCAGGATCCCAGGACTGAACACAGAACACAGCTCAGCACCCAGGATCCCAGGACTGAACACAGAACACAGCTCAGCACCCAGGATCCCAGGACTGAACACAGAACACAGCTCAGCACCCAGGATCCCAGGACTGAACACAGAACACAGCTCAGCACCCAGGATCCCAGGACTGAACACAGAACAGAACAGGATCCCAGGACTGAGAACACAGGATCCCAGGATCCCAGGACTGAACACAGAACACAGCTCAGCACCCAGGATCCCAGGACTGAACACAGAACACAGCTGAGCACCCAGGATCCCAGGACTGAACACAGAACACAGCTCAGCATGCTGTCTGTGTACAGGATGAAAGTGTATCCGGGTTTGTGTCCATTGGTCCTACTCTCTTTGGTGCACTTAAAACAGTGACAATCATTACCTGACAGACAGCACAGGACCAGACCCCCCCCCCGACTCACCACAAAATCAGGGTCCGTGTCCCAGTCGTCCCCCTCCGCCTCCACTTTGACACTGACGTTGTGTCCCACCACAGACTTCCACATCTACAGAGAGAGAGCAGCATTGACAGGTGCTGAATCAGAACAAGGTTCAGCCGAGCAGACGTGTCTGGTTTCCCTGCATGGAGGCCTGGATAAGCGTACCCTGCATGACCGCTCCCTCGCAGTGTGAATATCCCATCGTGCACAATGTATAACAAGTAGAAGTGCTTTGGAGTGCCTTTGTCAATCCACAAACTCACTGACCCGGACTCTTAGCACTGGATTCATCCTGGAATGAACTGAGATCACAAAAGGAATCTCATCTGTGGCAGGCTGTGCTGCAGTCAGACCCCCAGCAAGGTGATGAAAACACACTTGCCCATACATGTCTTAAAACAAGCAAACAAAAAACAGGATTGTGACTTGCTCCTTGACACTTAAAAATAGGAAGTATGAGTTTGACAGAACTCCTCCTTTAGTTCTTACCAAAATATTGTGTTGTGAACATTCACACAGGGGGACAAAATAAAAGCAATACAAGAAAGAAGTGTGGCCTAACATTACGAGAAAGACACTGGGAGACAGGATGGTCTATTTAGAGTTGAGGAACTGGGAGGCAGTGTGGTGTAGTGGAGAGAGCGGAGGGGCTGGGAGGGAGGCAGTGTGGTGTAGTGGTGAGAGCAGAGGGGCTGGGAGGGAGGCAGTGTGGTCTAGTGGTGAGAGCGGAGGGGCTGGGAGGGAGGCAGTGTGGTGTAGTGGTGAGAGCGGAGGGGCTGGGAGGGAGGCAGTGTGGTGTAGTGGTGAGAGAGGGGCTGGGAGGGGCAGTGTGGTCTAGTGGGAGTGGAGGGGCTGGGAGTGGGTAGTAGTGGAGAAAGCGGAGGGCTGGGAGGGGCAGTGTGGTGAGGGAGGCGGAGGGGCTGGGAGGAGGTAGTGTGGTGAGAGCGGCGGAGGGCTGGGAGGGAGGCAGTGTGGTGTAGTGGAGAGAGCGGAGGGGCTGGGAGGAGGCAGTGTGGTGTAGTGGTGAGAGTGGAGGGGCTGGGAGGAGGCAGTGTGGTGTAGTGGTGAGCGGAGGGGCTGGGAGGGAGGCAGTGTGGTGTAGTGGTGAGAGCGGAGGGGCTGGGAGGGAGGCAGTGTGGTGTAGTGGTGAGCGGAGGGGCTGGGAGAGAGAAGTGTGGTGTAGTGGTGAGCGGAGGGGCTGGGAGGGAGGCAGTGTGGTGTAGTGAGAGGCGGAGGGGCTGGGAGGGAGGCAGTGTGGTGTAGTGGAGAGGCGGAGGGGCTGGGGGAGGCAGTGTGGTGTAGTGGAGAGAACGGAGGGGCTGGGAGGGAGGCAGTGTGGTGTAGTGGAGAGAGCGGAGGGGCTGGGAGGGAGGCAGTGTGGTGTAGTGGTGAGAGCGGAGGGGCTGGGAGGGAGGCAGTGTGGTGGAGAGAGCAGAGGGGCTGGGAGGGAGGCAGTGTGGTGTAGTGGTGAGAGCTGAGTGACTGGGAGACAGTTGACTTGGTTATTTTCTATAAAGCAAATGTTCAATTCTTGTATATAACACTTTGTAATGTACAATTTGAATACGGAGGGGCTATTTACTAACAAAACACATAGTTTATCTTCGGAGGGGGCTTTAGGAGGCAAAAGAACAGTGCAGACCTGGGGGGGCAGTTCACATCACAGTGCAGACCTGGGGGCAGTTCATCACAGTGCGGACCTGGGAGGGGGGCAGTTCACATCACAGTGCAGACCTGGGGGGAGGCAGTGTGGTGGACAGTGCAGACCTGGGGGGGCAGTGTGGTGTACAGTGCAGACCTGGGGACAGTTGACTTGGTTATTTTCTATAAAGCAAATGTTCAATTCTTGTATATAACACTTTGTAATGTACAATTTGAATACATTCTATTTACTAACAAAACACATTCTTTATCTTCAGCTTTAGCTTCAAAGAACAGTAAAGAATGGGGTCAGTTCACATCACAGTGCAGACCTGGGGTCAGTTCACATCACAGTGCAGACCTGGGGTCAGTTCACATCACAATGACAGCAGCATTGTTTGCTGAAATTCCAATTCCAATTCCAATTCCAATTCCAATACTAATTTGTTCAATTCCAATTCCAGTTACAATGATGCTGCAGTAATTACAATTATAATTACAGCTCCACACATTAACATGCTCACTGTCTTTATTCTGAATAAGCAGCAATAATCACAGGTACAAATACACACACTTACTATATAAAACTCGGGGTCACCAGATTGAAAATACAAGAATAATGATTGAATGACAAATAAATGCACTATTGAACTGTAATGGATCAATTTTAGGGTATAATTACAATTACAATCACGCAGGTGTGCCAAGGCTCCACTACAATTCCAATATCATTGTGACTGTAATGAATTCTGAACTGCACAGTTCCACTGTAATTGTAATGAATTTTGAACTGCACAGTTCCATTGTAACTGTAATGAATTTTGAACTGCACAGTTGCATTGTGACTGTAATGAATTCTGAACTGCACAATTCCACTGTAACTGTAATGAATTCTGAACTGCACAATTCCACTGTAACTGTAATGAATTCTGAACTGCACAGTTCCACTGTAACTGTAATGAATTCTGAACTGCACAATTCCACTGTAACTGTAATGAATTCTGAACTGCACAGTTTCACTGTAATGAATTCTGAACTGCACAATTCCACTGTAATTGAGCCAGGTCTGCCACAGTGTCATCAGTTGAGATTATGCAGTCATGTTGTTCAGGAAGCTGTCTATTTGTATATATGGTGGTGCCTTCAGACCACTGAGCAAAGTGTGTATTTAGTGCAGGCAATCTATGCAACTGCAGGGCCTTGTGGTTAACAGAACACACTACATTTGACATTTCTAAAAATATCAAAGCATGAAAAGGGTTTTAA
The DNA here is from genome assembly GCA_036884735.1 of Huso huso. Classification (NCBI taxonomy): domain Eukaryota; kingdom Metazoa; phylum Chordata; class Actinopteri; order Acipenseriformes; family Acipenseridae; genus Huso; species Huso huso. Next base: position 70,300,447 of record CM072668.1, read on the forward strand.
TGAAACCGCTTACTGAGTCACTATGGGTTCCAAAAACAGTATGGTCTTTCTCTAAGATCGTCTGTGTTGCGTGATTGGACAAGGGAGGCAGGAAAGCGTGCTAATAATGTGCTGAACCCGAGCTCCTGATCAAAAACTAGAACTCTACCGACTGCCCAGCCTCCAACGGGAGCAAGCCGTTAACAAAAGCCATGCCATTCCTAACGTGTGTGCCGTACAGCGGCACTGTGCACAGAACGCAGTGCCAGGATTGTGACTGTCTACAGCATTAAAACGACAAGAGCGAGCCTCATTTTCTAAACATGCAAACTTTAGTGTTCTTTAAAAAAAAATAAACCATGCAGCTCAGTTCTGCAAAGAACCAAAGTCCTTATTTAGCCGTGTTCCCCTTTTTAAAGGAGAGAGTTCTCTGTCGCTTTTATAGTGTTCGCACGTCGAGTACTACGCCCCGCACGGCTCTGGTTTGCTCAGTGCGCAATCTTTACATGTTTACCTTCCAGCCGTTCCTTCCAGCTCATACAGTAATCAGCGTATATAATGGAAGAAATGCTTTCTTTACAGGGTGAATCACATGATCATTGGGCTCATAACATGCCCATTATCCATTAGCTTTCGGTCCGACAGCATGTGCTCTGTCCACGGTATTCCCTTCACTAGCTGCGCTGCGTGCACCCGTCTGTCTGTCTCTGTGTGTGTGTGTGTGTGTGTGTGTGTGAGGTGTCTAAGCTATGGACCAAGGTTACCAAGTCCACCAGTGCTACTGTATTTCCATACTTCATACAACCGTTTCAAACCTACTGGAGAAAAGCAAACAACTTGGCACATGAAACGAACCCTCCCTCGTTGATCTTGCCGTTTCGTTTTGAACCCGTTGTAATTTCCTTTGACAAAAAAGTGCAGATTGCACTAAGCACATTAATCAAATATTTGTAGCGTTTGTGATTGAAAGCAATGTAGTGTCACTAAATCCTAGGAACGTTTGCCTAGTGCATTAGACAGTCGTTTTCACCTGCACTAGCACTGCGTTCGGGTTTGCAAACCGTGTGCGTCACCCTCTTACACGACTTGATCATCGGCGCTGCCGCTTGCAGACACCTGACCATCTCGCTTCCTGTCTAGATCTGAAGACTAGTTCTAGCTAACGACAAAGACTTGCCTGAGCAATAGCTACAGTTTGTATACATTGATTTCTCAGTGCCATTGACAGAGACACTGTGATGCTGCGTGCTGTCCCTGTTGGTCCATTGCGGTTCCCAGGCAAGCATATAGCGGTTTCACGATCGCACACAATTGAATTCATCAACAACATCACACGAGTTAACAACACAGCGCGGGGAGATTTCTTTTAATTAAAAAGTTGGGATATTTACTAAAAACAGCGCAATTGACCCACTTGACTGTCGTTAAGATAACTCTGCGCTTAAAAGTTTAGTCACTTCCTCAATCAAAACTAAAAGTAGCCCTACCGCCCAGCGTGCAGTATTCATTATAATGTTGTTTAAATGAGTTTCAAAAAGATTTTAAAGTTATGTTCAAAGTTATTAAAGCATTATTGCTTTCAGCCTTTTTTGCTATCACGATTCTTTCATACGTATAACAATCGCAGAGTTTATTATTAATATTATTATTATTATTATTTAAAATAAATACAAAACAAATGTACTAAGCATTCCGACAACTGAAAAATATATTACTGTTACATAAAAACACTAATTACTGTTAGTGAATTACATACAAGATTGTAAGGTTTTGTGCAACTTCCTGAATATTAAAGTCTTATTTTTTCTTTACTTCTTTTATATATATAAAAAAGCCCTCACAAAGGAAATGCGATGAAATAAAAACGACAGAACCGTCCTTACCGTTGTGTCGATGGCCGTTTGTCCGAAACTCAGGAATTGCTGCGCCGAGTCGAATCTGTTCGCACACTTCGATCCACCTGTCAGAGATCGGGCTGCGCCGCGCGTCCCCGAGGCTTCGGGTACGAGCACGTTGGCGCTGTGCCCATACAGCGGGGGACTTCTCTTCTCGTTAGGACACATTGATTTCACTGACACAATACGCTGCGCAGCTCACGACTCTGCCAGCAGTATTACACAGTGGGGTGTATGTACAGTATGTGTTCTATAGTGAGGTGAAAAGTGAACAGACAGGCGACACCGCACACACAAACAAGCCCATAAATAGTCATTTTTATTTAAAAATAAAGTTAAAAGTTAAAGCAGCCAATCCCCAGAATGGGACGACAGGGAAGTTATACATGGTGGAAACAGAGACAGGGTAGTGGAAACAAAGGTATAATACAGAAATCATGGTCACTATTAAACTTAACTACCAAATGACATAGCAATGACATTTCACATTCATCTACATGTGTATCTGACCTCTGTCATAGCAAGGTACTAAATCTATTTCATTCAAATGTTCCCAGTAAAGGACTCCAGGCAGGCTGAGTGACAGCAGGGATCCACACAGCAACGCAAATCCAGACAATGCACTTGAAAACCATGGACAGGACTCCTGATGTGCACAGCTTGGTATGAGAAGACATGGCTGGAGCTGTGGCCACCACAAGGAACCAATCAGGCTGAGAGCACGGCATTATGGGAGCCTGGAGGACTTCGGGCAGCGCACTTTACTTCAAATAAATCTTCAAGTTTACACGAAAAAATAATCGGACAATTTAAAGAATAATATGTCTCCCAAAAAAAAAAAAAAAAATAATAATAATATAATAATAATATTAAAAAGCAGCTAAACATCTACCGGAATGGTGTCGCTGTGATGAAATGAACACATTTCCTTTCACACAATTAAACATTACAGGAACATCAACATTTCCCAGATTCCTTCAGCAGTAGGAAGAAAGAGATGAAACAAAATAATAAAACAAATCCCGAGACCCCGTCCCTTCACCCCCCGTGAAAGAGCCCCTCTAAAGAAAGACAGATCTGAAAACAGAAACCCACACGTGAGCTACTTCTACTGGAGCCCTGGACTAACTCGGACTCCCTGACTTCCACGCACCAGCACAACTGTTTGAGCCTCTCATAGTGAAGAATGCTGCTCACCCTGTCCTTGACAGCACAGCACATGGTAGAGCTGCCAGGTGACTTGGGTCCAATCTCCCAGCACTGCCAGTGAGCTCAGCAGCTACAGAACCCAGACAGGCACTGGGAGGTCCTGGGATAAAGTCTAGGGTAGGTGTGGATCTATAAACACTCTTGCACTTACTGCAGGAGGGCTGACTCTATCAGCCATGTTCATGACGTGGACGCACAGTGTTTGTGTGCACCTGCAGGCTCTAAAGGGCGGTTTAGTATTTTATTGGTTTATGAAACAGAGCAGCAGGCGAGGTGGAAGTCATAACCTGGAACCTGCTGGAAGACTTTCTGAAGGTGCGCTGCAGACAAGAACACTGAACCGACACACTTACAACAAAACTATGAGCACTCACATTAACACTGCAGTTACATCTTCTAGCAGCATTTGGGTTCATACACTCGTTACAAATGTAAAACAGTAACTGCGCTGCTCTCCTCACTCACACCTTTAACATGCATTGATGCCGTCTCTATAGGACTGCGTGCCTGATTTTGTGCTTCTTTTATTTTTTTTAAATAGTTTTTTGGTCTGCTCCGTACAGTCAGGATGTTCTCGTCTCCAGCGCTGCGGTGAAACCCGCCCAGAATCGTATTTATTTGTCTTTTTATTTATGAATGTATTAATCTCTTCTCTAGCAACAGCAGTTTGACAATACAAAGACTCGATGCTGACGGTTCATTCATACATTATTATTATAAGATTCCCTTTTCAAGCTTTATAAAGTGAAACAGCCAGACTTCCCTTGATTTAGACCTGGCACAGTTACCCCGCTGTTTCTCCTGTGCTGTGTCAGTGCTGGAGTCCTGGTGAAGCCCCGCCCCCTCTCTGTCTGACTCAGAGGAGGCCGGACAGGCAGAGCAGCAGCAGGGCGTGCACAGTGAGCAGGTACAGCGCGGCCAGCAGGGGGGTGCGGCGCCGCGAGCAGAACAGCGAGCGCAGGAACCGCTTCACTCCCGGACCGCCAGCGCTGCGAGTCTGTGTGGAGAGACAGAGAGGAAAGAAAGGGAGACTTTAACACCAGCCACATCACTGAACACAAGGGTGAAATGAACGCTCAAATTCATTACATAACCAAGATCACTTTCCCAATGAGACACTAGCTTGTAATGCAATTCTGCAATATATTGGATGATAAATATCAGACTACTGAAAGGCCTAAGACTTTCTGATGACCCGATCTATGTGTATCAGGACAGACCCATCCACACAAAACTGCTGGTCTTGCCAGTGATATCGACGACTCATTCGACTCTGTGTACCAGACCCTGCTTTCCGAGCGTCCTCCCTGCTTAAAGACTGCACCAGTGTGTAAATTCAAAACAAGCCTCAAAACACTTCAAGGAAAAGCAAGTCAAAAACGATCCTCAGGTTACGGTTTTTGAAGTGCAAGGAAGAGGAGATCACAGCCTTTTCCTGAATGCAAACGTCATATCTAAAAATTCCACTGAAAATGACTTAGTAACTGCTGTAGCCACGTTAAAACGTGCTTGATAGCAATAATGAATGAATGATTGAATGATTGATTACCCTGGAAAGCGACACTTCGTCAGGCTCAATGAGAAGGGCATGTTCATGGGGGTCCTGGTCTTGCCCAGAACACCACTCGCTCGTCTCAAAGCTGCGGACAGACAGACAGACAGACAGACAGCTCAGTCAGGGAGGACCCACACTGGGATAATGTTTAAGCACTGTACAGCTGCAGCAGCGTTCATTCCTGTGCTAGAGGTAATGGTGAGAGAGGAGCCACTGTCCAGGAACACATCAACCCAATCATTGAATCCAGCAGACGTAATGGACCCCTAACCCACCACCATCGCTCACACAGCTGGCTTAATATATTAGTTTACTTGTTGGATTTGCCTTCATATTTTACAGCCCGTTTTACTCAGTGAAGCTACTATCCCACGCTACTCCCGCACTGTGTTTGAGACGCACCGTTTCACTTTCTCCTCAGCTGTGGACAGGGCCTCCTCCGCAGCCAGGCGCCTGTCCTGCTCCTCCGACAGCCTCCCCTCCAACTGGAGCAGCTCCTGTCGGGCGCGGCCCCACTGAGCTTCCGCTGCCCCCAGCCTGCAGAGAGACAAGGGGCTGCAGTTACCAGGAGAGGGGATGAAAACGCAAAACACACTGCCTCCCTCCCAGCCCCTCTGCTCTCACCACTACACCACACTGCCTCCCTCCCAGCCCCTCCGCTCTCACCACTACACCACACTGCCTCCCTCCCAGCCCCTCCGCTCTCACCACTAGACCACACTGCCTCCCTCCCAGCCCCTCCGCTCTCACCACTACACCACACTGCCTCCCTCCCAGCCCCTCCGCTCTCTCCACTACACCACCCTGCCTCCCTCCCAGCCCCTCCGCTCTCACCACTACACCACACTGCCTCCCTCCCAGCCCCTCCGCTCTACCACCACACCACCCTGCCTCCCTCCCAGCCCCTCCGCTCTCACCACCACACCACCCTGCCTCCCTCCCAGCCCCTCCGCTCTCACCACTAGACCACACTGCCTCCCTCCCAGCCCCTCCGCTCTCACCACTACACCACCCTGCCTCCTCCCAGCCCCTCCGCTCTCACCACTACACCACACTGCCTCCTCCCAGCCCCTCCGCTCTCACCACTACACCACACTGCCTCCTCCCAGCCCCTCCGCTCTCACCACTACACCAAACTGCCTCCCTCCCAGCCCTCCGCTCTCCACTACACCACACTGCCTCCCTCCCAGCCCCTCCGCTCTCACCACTACACCACACTGCCTCCCTCCCAGCCCCTCCGCTCTCACCACTACACCACACTGCCTCCCTCCCAGCCCCTCCGCTCTCACCACTAGACCACCTGCCTCCTCCCAGCCCCTCCATCTCACTAGACCCACTGCCTCGCTCCCAGCCCCTCCGCTCTCACCACTACACCACACTGCCTCCCTCCCAGCCCCTCCGCTCTCACCACTACACCACCCTGCCTCCCTCCCAGCCCTCCGCTCTCACCACTACACACCACCCTGCCTCCTCCCAGCCCCTCCGCCTCACCACTACACACCACTGCCTCCTCCCAGCCCCTCCGCTCTCCACTACACCACACTGCCTCCTCCCAGCCCCTCCGCTCTCACCACTACACCACACTGCCTCCCTCCCAGCCCCTCCGCTCTCACCACACCACACTGCCTCCCTCCCAGCCCCTCCGCTCTCTCCACTACACCACACTGCCTCCCTCCCAGCCCCTCCGCTCTCTCCACTACACCACACTGCCTCCCTCCCAGCCCCTCCACTCTCACCACTAGACCACACTGCCTCCCTCCCAGCCTTGCTGCTGGCACCTGTGTGCAGCTCCAGTCGACACTGCCTCCTACCTGTGCTGCAGCTCCTCCATGTCAGTCTGGTAGACCTCGCGCTCGGCCGGGCTCTTTTCCTGCGGGGCCCCGGGGGCTGTGTCCATCTCGGGGGAGTTCTGGGGAGAGAGAGAGAGAGAGGGATGGAGAGAGAGGGAGAGGGAGGGAGGGAGGAGGAAAGGAAAAGAGAGAGGGGAGGAGGGAGGGAGGGAAGGAAGGAGAGAGAGGGAGGGAGGAAGGATGGAGAGAGAGGGAGAGAGAGAGGAGAGAGAGAAGGAGAGAGAGGGAGGGACGGAGGGAGAGGGAGGGAGAGACAGAGGGAGAGGGAGGGAGGGAAGGAGAGAGAGAGGGAGGGAGGGAAGGACAGGAAGGGAGGGAGAGAGGGAGGGAGGGAAGGACAGGAAGGGAGGGAGAGAGGGAGGGAGGGAAGGAGAGAGAGAGAGAGGGGAGAGAGAGAGAGAGAGAGAGGAGAGGGAGAGAGGGAGGGAGAGAGGGAGAGAGAGGGAGGGAGGGAGGGAGGGAGGGAGGGAGGGAAGGAGAGAGAGAGGGAGATCAGAAGCGGAATATCATCCGGGGCAGGAATGACTCCTCCCTCAGTGAGAGCTGCTCCAGGATTGTTCACAGGAGATCAAGGCTTTTAACCCGTTGCCCAGCCAATCTCCACTACTAGTCAAAATATGGTCATTTCGAAAATATGCCTGAACAAGGGAAGTTCTGAAACTTAGGACTGGGTGCAGGGCTAGTGGGAGTTTGAAGCCAAGTGCATTTCTCTGCACATGGCTCAGCGCATGGGCAGCAGTGTGGAGTAGTGGTTAGGACTCTGGACTCTAGACCGGAGGGTCGTAGGTTCAATCCCAGGTGGGGGACACTGCTGCTGTACCCTTTAGCAAGGTACTTTACCTAGATTGCTCCAGTAAAAACCCAACTGTATAAATGGGTAATTGTATGTAAAAATAATGTGTAAAAAATAATGTAATTGTATGTAAAAATAATGTGATATCTTGTAACAACTGTAAGTCGCCCTGGATAAGGGCGTCTGCTAAGTAATAAATAATAATAATAATAATGACTGACCTTGCTCTTGTCGTCCTGCAGTTCCTGCAGCTGGCTCTGGAGGGCGCTGCAGCGACTCTGCACCTCACTCAGTCTCAGCTGGTGGTCCCGAAGGCTCTGGCTGCTCCCACGCAGCTGGGCTGAGAGAGAGGTCTTCTCTTCAAACAGCTGTGAGAGCTGAGCCAGGGAGAGGGAGAGAGAGAGAGGAGGTTAATAATGAGAAGGAGGAGAATACACGTGTCTGTTTCTATGCATCTCACTATTCATTTTATATTTATATATTTTATTTTATATATATATATATATATATATATATATATATATATATATATATATATAGTTATCTATTCTCCTATCCTATCCTCTATCTATATAAAGAAGTCAAACAAAACCACTGGACTCAGAGGCGATGGGCAGCATGTATGTATCAGGTGCTCAGTTGGAAGGTGCTTATGTGTCCAAGGAGACACTTCAGAGAGAGAGAGAGAGAGAGAGAGAGAGAGTGAAAGGGAGCTCTGTGTTCAAGGGGAGAGAGAGAGGGAGCTCTGTGTTTGAGGGGAGAGAGAGAACGCAAGAGGGATCTCTGTGTTTGAGGGGAGAGAGAGAGAGCAAGAGGGATCTCTGTGTTTGAGGGGAGAGAGAGAGAGCGAGAGGGAGCTCTGTGCTCGAGGGGAGAGACAGTGGGAGAGGGGGCTCTGTGTTCGAGGGGAGAGAGAGCGCGAGAGGGAGCTCTGTGTTCGAGGGGAGAGAGAGAGAGGGAGCTCTGTGTTTGAGGGGAGAGAGAACGCAAGAGGGATCTCTGTGTTTGAGGGGAGAGAGAGAGAGCAAGAGGGATCTCTGTGTTTGAGGGGAGAGAGAGAGCGAGAGGGAGCTCTGTGCTCGAGGGGAGAGACAGTGGGAGAGGGGGCTCTGTGTTCGAGGGGAGAGAGAGCGCGAGAGGGATCTCTGTGTTTGAGGGGAGAGAGAGAGCAAGAGGGATCTCTGTGTTTGAGGGGAGAGACAGCGCAAGAGGGAGCTCTGTGCTCGAGGGGAGAGAGAGAGAGCGAGAGGGAGCTCTGTGCTCGAGGGGAGAGACAGAGAGAGAGGGAGCTCTGTGTTCAAGGAGAGAGAGAGCGAGAGTGAGCTCTGTGTTCGAGGGGAAAGACAGCAGGAGAGGGAGCTCTGTGCGAGAGGGGAGAGAGAGAGCGAGAGGGAGCACTGTGTTCGAGGGGAGAGACAGAGGTAGAGGAGCCTGTGTCTGTGGGAGCTTCTGTGCCTCGAGGGGAGACAGTGCTGAGGGGGCTCTGTGTCTGAGGGGGAGAGAGCGAGAGGGAGCCTGGTGTTCGAGGGGAGAGAGAGAGGGAGCCTGGAAGGAAAAGAGAGCGAGAGGGAGCTCTGTTTTGAGGGGAGAGAGCTAAAAAAGAGGGAGCTCTGTGCTTGAGGGAGCTCTGTGTTCGAGGGGAGAGAGAGAGAGAGAGAGTTCTGTGTGAGGGGACAGAGAGTGAGAGGGAGCAGAGGAGTGAGGGGAGAGAGAGCAAGAGGGAGCTCCTGTGTGGAGCTGCTTCAGGCTGGCTGGAAAGCTGCCCCTCTCCGTCCGAGAGTCCTGGAGCTCTGGGGCCTCGCTGAGAGCTGGCCTGGAAGAAGAGCAAAAAAAAAAAGTTGTTGGGATTTCAGCAGGCGCTCAAATTGTAAAACAAAAAGTTGCATTTTTATTTACATTTTCCATATTTGAGAGACTAGTTTGTTTAAATAAAAAGGATGCATGATAAGTGCATCGGGTTAGAAAACACTGAATAAAGCAAAACTGTGCACTGATGAAAAGCGCTTAAAAAAGGGAGACAGCGTCTTCACTGAGAGACACACAGAACCTTGCAGTCACTCCAAGAGCTGCTGAATGCCCCGGCTCTCCTGGTGCCTCATGTTCTGGTGGTCCTTGTCAGCCAGGGCGTTCAGGCTGTCCTCAGACAAGCCTGGGTGCCAGCCTTCCTTCAGCCTGCCCACTCTCCGTCCGCAAGCAGGTCCTTAGAATTTCATGGCGGGCTTCCAGTATTCGGCTAAAAATAGATATTTCCGATTAAACATGTCATTTATTAAAGCAGAAAAAACAGCTGGATTCAAAATGGACTATTGTTCTTTAGTTATTAAAAAACAAACAAAAAAAAAGTTGTTGGTAATCAATAATAAAATAATAATCAAATTAATCATATCACAGACACAAACAAACAAAAAGTTGCATTTTTATTTACATTTTCCATATTTGAGAGACTAGTTTCATTTAAATGAAGAAAAAGCTCAAGATGCATGATAAGTGCTCATCAATGGGTGAAGAAAAAGCTCAATGCAATGTGAATCAAAGTAAAAAACAGCTCAAGTTCAATCACTGATGAAAAAGCTCGCAATGTTTCAAAAAGAAAGGAGAACAACAAGACGCAATCTTCACTGGAGAGACACACAGAACAAGGCAGCAGTCAATCATTTCCAAGAGCTCAATGCAATGGTTCAATCATCTCTGATACTGCTCCTCCTGGATCAGCCTGGCGTGCAGCTCCAATGTGTTCAATCATTTACTGTAAAGAAATCATGCCCTCAATGCAATGTGTTCAATCATTTGCAGCAGCCTCCTCATGTCCTCCAGCTGCTGGTCAATGTGTCAAGCCTGGAAGAAATCATGCAGCTCAATGCAAGGTTCAATCATTTACCTTCAGACAATGAGTTCAATCTGGGACTGCCAGCCTTCCTGCTCCAGCCTGGGGAAACACAGCTCAATGCAATGTGTTCAATCATTTACTGTGAAGAAATCATGCAGCTCAATGCAATGTTTCAATCATTACTGTGAAGAAATCATGCAGCTCAAGGCAATGTGTTCAATCATTTCTTTAGAATTTCAATGGTAAAAAACGGGCTTCATTTCACAGTATTCACGGTCAATGTGTTCAATCATTTACTGTGAAAAAATAGATATTTCATTTACTGTGATTAAACATGTCAATTTATTCAATCAACTGGAGAAAAACAGCCTTGTCAAGATTCAAAATGGACTATTGTTCATTTTAGTTATTATACAACAAATGTTCAATGCAAAATCATTTACTGAACTGAGCTCAATGCAATATGTCCAACATTTTTATCAAACTAAATAATAATTTAATAATAATAGTCAATGCAAGTTCAATCATTTAATGAAATAATAATAATCAATCATTTAATAATATCACAGACACATGCTCAACAAAGCCAAATATTTCCTTCATGTTTTTTTTTTTGTTGAACACATTTTAATGAAATCATGCAGCTCAATGCAATGTGTTCAATCATTTACTGTAAAGAAATCATGCAGCTCAATGCAATGTGTTCAATCATTTACTGTGAAGAAATCATGCAGCTCAATGCAATGTGTTCAATCATTTACTGTAAAGAAATCATGCAGCTCAATGCAATGTGTTCAATCATTTACTGTGAAGAAATCATGCAGCTCAATGCAATGTGTTCAATCATTTACTGTGAAGAAATCATGCAGCTCAATGCAATGTGTTCAATCATTTACTGTGAAGAAATCGTGCAGCTCAATGCAATGTGTTCAATCATTTACTGTGAAGAAATCGTGCAGCTCAATGCAATGTGTTCAATCATTTACTGTGAAGAAATCGTGCAGCTCAATGCAATGTGTTCAATCATTTACTGTGAAGAAATCATGCAGCTCAATGCAATGTGTTCAATCATTTACTGTGAAGATGCAGCTCAAAACAATCAACTGTGAAGCTGCTCAATGGGTTCAATCATAAACGTGAAGAAACATGCAGCTCAATGCAATGTGTTCAATCATTTTGTGAAGAAATCATGCAGATACATATTACACAGTAATGGTTCAATCATTTCACAAAGAAATCTGCCGGGTTCCTAAAACTTCGCAATTTTAGAAACCATGAAAAAACTCATTATAACCATGAAAAAAACTCTAGGACATGCTGCTGCTTTACTAAGAACTGTGCCGGCCTGCCTGCTGACACTATTTCAGGATGCCCGTGTGGAGCGTCGCTGACCTGAGTGAGTGGAGCTGCTGTTCCTGTTCCTGTCCCTGGCTCTGGAGCTGCTCCTGGCGCTCCTGGAACTCCTGCCCTCTCCTCCGCTCCTCTGCCAGCTCCTCCCGCAGCTGGCCCAGCTCACCCGTCTTCTCACCCATCTGCACATACTGATCCTGCAGCTTCTTCAGCTCCTGCAGCTGGGCAACGAGAGGGGGTAAGAGGGGTGAGGGGGGCAACCAGACCTGCCACACAGCATCACTCCACGCATATCACACACAGGGATGGAAATCAGACTCCCACTGCATAGCGCTTTGATCCATTCCTAGTTTTTCTACAAGTTTATAAGACACATCTGAGTTTGTTACCTAATGTATACACTGTGGCTAATCAAGCTTATATTAAAATCTGGAATGGATGAAACTGCTATGCAACAGGTCTTAATTCCATCCCTGCCGCTTGTGATTCGCAGAACTTAGAAATGCTAAAAGAAGCCTAATGAGTTAATAATGGCAAAGTTTTGACTGGCAGTTTTTCTCAAAGTCTTCAATAACACAGAGAAACACTTCCATTCGGAACTTTCTCGTTTAACTCACGTCTTCAATAAAGTTTATTTTAGTATGTCTAATTGTAGCAGCACTGTTTAACAGTTCAGCACAGAACAAGGGCCTTTTCCTTTGGGTATTACCAGAGCCACGCTACAACCTACCTACTTGTGCCTCTGGTTGTCGGATTAGCATTACCAGTGAGTACCAGTGTTTTCATTTGTCACTTAACCCGGGCGCAGGGAGTTTCCCAGACAATTCCCTTTCAGGACTTATTTTATGATGTTTGTAAACCACCATGGGATAGACCTTTGCGCTCTGTCTGTGTAGAGGAGGGGGGCGGCAGAATGACAGAGCACTGTCACATGAGCTGAATGCAATGAGGAAGTCTGCTCAGTGCTGGTAGGCAGGATACTCAGGCAAGTCTTACAGATCTGGATGGAGAACAGTGATAGTGACCCGATACGGACAATACAATCAGGAACCACATCATACAAGTGAAACATCGCAAATCAATTCAAATGCCGTTACACTTCCTCTTTACCTGCTAGCACAGAGGAGTAATGAGGAAAGCAATTAAGAATACTGGACCCCCCCCACTGTGCTGTCAGGCATAAATTGTGTTATAATTACACTTTTTGAAATGTTTCATATTCATACTTTCTACTTGTCCCTTGTACTGTGATATTTATAACTCAAATGAACAGGTATTTTAAACACTACTTAATAATGTCATCAGTATGAAAAAAAACCATCACCCACCCGTCCATTAAAATAGTCACACTCACCAGCCTCTCCCTGTCGCGCTGCAGTGCAGACAGTGCACTCCTCAGGCTGTGCACCTCCTCTTTGGAGACAGCAGGGGGCGTCGGTGATCCTTGTTTGCTCTCCTGCACCTTACTTGATTGCGTCAGCTCCATCGCCAGACGGTCCCTCTCCTCCTGCAGGCTGGCTACGGCCTTGGAGAGGGAGTCTAGCTGAGCCTGGGCCCCTTCCAGCTCCGATCTCAGCCTGGTCACCTCCTCCTGTTCCTGCTGCTGATCTCCCGGCTGTCTGGAGTCCTGGGGTGTCTCCCGGAGCTTCGCCACCTCTGCTCTCAGGCTCCCCTTCTCGGCTCGCTCCCTCTCCAGCTGGCTCAGGGCCTCGTCCCGGCTGCTCTGCAGGGAGTCCATGGCTTTCCCGAAGGCCTCGTTCTGGGCTTGCAGCTCCTTGCCCTCCTCCATGGCAGCGAGCAGTCTCTGCTCCATCTCCACCAGGTCCCTCGCCAGCTCGGCCACCCTCTCCCCTGCCGTCTCTGCCTCGTTCCTCAGGATGCCAGTGTCCTGCCGCAGCTCTCTCAGCTCCCTCTCCACACAGGCCCGCACCTTCTCCTCGGCCTGCTCCCTCTCGCCCCTCAGCTCTCCCTCCAGAGCGGACACCTTCTCCCGGGCCGCCCTCAGCTCCTCCAATTCAGCCTCCAGTCGGGACAGTCCTGCTTCTTCCAGGGAGCAGAGCTTCTCTCCGAGTTCCTGCTTCTCCTGCTCCAGCGCCCGGGCTGCATCTCTGGCTTCCTTGCCCAGCCTCTCCGCCTCTCCCTTCTCTCTCTCCAGGGCCTCGATCCTGTCCAGCTGTGCCTTGAGGAGCTGCCTCTGCTGGGAGTCCTTCATGGTGAGCACCTGGTTCAGGTCCTCGCGGTAGCGCAGCAGCTGCGCGGTCAGCTTGGCGTTCTCAGAATGGATGTCATCCACCCTGCTCCGCAGCCCCCGCAGCTCCTCCTTCAGCCTGTTGTTCTCCCCGGCTGCCTCCTGGATCAGGGCATCCTTCTCCAGCTGGACCTGCAGGTGGCGCTCCTCCAGCTGCCTGTACTGGTTCAGGACTCTGTCATGTCGTCCTGCAGGGAGGTCATGGACCCAGCGAGGCCTCCAGCTGGGCTCGGCAGCGGACGCTCTCCTCCAGCGCGCCGGTGGCTCTCTCTCTCAGCTCCTCCGCCTCGCCCCGCTTCTCACTGGCCTCCCTCTCCACGGCCCTCAGCTTGCCCTCCAGCTGCTCGACTTCCTCCGCCAGCTGGCCCCGGGTCTCCTCCAAGGCCAGGGCCACCGCCTGCTCTTTGGCGCCGAGGAGCTCCACCTCCCTCTGCTCCTTCTCTGCTAGCTCTCCCTGCAGCCGGCCGGTCAGCTCCTTGGAGGCTCGCAGGTCCGTCTCCAGCTGCTCGATGGTGATGTGCTGCCGCTGCTGGTCTGTCTCTCGCTCTCTGAGGGCTCGCTCCAGGCTCTCCTTCTCCTGCTCCAGCCCCCTGAGAGACTCCTCCAGCACGGAGACTCTCTCCCTCAGGGCTGCCTCCTCCTCCCTCAGGTCTGCCAGCTGACTCTGTGCCTCCCCCAGGCCCGTCTCGGAGTCCTCCAGCAGGGAGCGCAGGCGCCCTGTCTCCCCCTGCAGGCTGTCCTGGGCCTGCCTGTGGCTCTCCACAGCAGCGCCGAAACGGGACTCCCAGTCCGACACGCTGCTCTCCAGCCTGCCAAGAAACGAGAGAGGGACAGGTGTAAAAATATATATATACACAGTACAAACAGAAAAAAAACAAACCCAAAAAGACAAACAAACAGCTGTCCTTGTGTTGCCAACAAAGGTTTGACCACTTCTGGGCAGTCCGAATTTCACACTGCAATATCACATTGCTCAAATAATGCAGTAGGAATAACATCCTGGCTCTAATAATCCACATGACCCGCAGCACAGCTTCAATACCCCGTCTCCCCTTCTCACCTGTCCAGCTTGGCCTGCAGCTCCTCCCGGAGGCTGGAGTTCTGCTGCAGCTGCTCTGTGAGCGTGCGGCACTGCAGCTCCCGGTCCTGCACTTCCTTCTCCTTCCCCTGTAGGGCACTGTGGAAGCGGCTCTCCCACTGCCGTGCCTCGTCCATCACGCGGTCCCGGTCGTCCTGCAGCGACGACATGGAGCGGGTGAACGCTGCCAGCCGAGCCAAGCTCTCATCCAGCCGGGCTTGCAGCTGCCTGGCCTGGCCCTCTCGAGTATCCAAGGCAGCCTTCACTTCCCGGGCTGCGGTCTCCTCCCTCTCCTTCTCCCTCCTCACAGCCTCCAGCTTCTCCTCCACCTGTCTCAGCTCCTGTCTGTGCCTCTCCTTCTCAGCCCCCACCCTGCGCTCCGTCTCGCTCTCTGCCTCCCTCTCTTTCTCCTTTGCCCTCTCCTCCCAGGCTCTCAGCTCTCTGCTCAACTTCTCTTTCTCAGCCAGTGCCTTGGCAGCCCCGCTCTGCACATCATCCAGGCGGACCTTGCAAGACAGGAGCTCAGCCTCCGCTTTCTGCCTCTCCTCCCGGGTTTTGCCAGCTCGGCCCTGGCTGTCTCCAGGTCCCGACGGGTCTCATCCCTCGCGATCTCCAGCGCCTTGGCTCCCTTCTCCTGACTGCTGATGCTCTCCTGGTAGCTAATACAGTCCTGCTGCATCTGCCGCACCTCGGCCTGCTTCTCCGGAGGAGCTCCTGCAGCTGGACGGGGCGTGGTTCTGGCTGCCTTCTTTTCGCTGCGCCGACTTCAGCCTCTCCTCGAACTCCCTCCTCTTCCCAACCTCTAACTCGGCCTTCTCCCTCTGAGCTTGTCTCTTCTCTTCCTCCAGTTCCGCCGCCCTCCTGCTCTCTCTCTCTGCCACTGATTCTGCCTCCTGGCACTTCTCCCCAGCCGCTGCCTTCTCTCTCTCTAGTTTGGACTCCCTATCCTTCAGCCTTGTGCCTTCAGCTTCCAGTGCCCGGATCCTGTCCCGACTCTCTGCCGCCTCCTGCTGGTAGTTGGCGATGCTGCCGTTCAGCTCAGCCAGCTGGTTCATCAGCTTCTCCTCCAGGTCATCCTTCTCCGCCTCCATACAGTCCCTGCGCCTTTCAGCCTCCCGCAGCTCTGCCTCCCTCTCCCATAGCAAACGCTGCAGGAGCTCGTCTTTCTCCTGGGCGTGCTGCAGACGCTCCTCTAGTGAGGTTTTCTCCTCCTTCAAAACTTCTCTGGCAGCCTTCACCCGCTCCAACTCCTCCTGCAAGGTCTGCATGCCCTGTTTCAGACATGCAATGGTGTCATTTGGCATTAAGGACTCTGTTTCGTCCATGGGTGCCTTTTCTTCTGTAGTGATTTCCTGAAGAACCTGGGTTTGTGTTTGGACCTGTTGTATGGGGACGTTGTCCGCTTCCTGTGGACTGCCACGAGATTCATTCCCAGGTGGTTCTGAAGCCAAATTCCCACTCGGGAGGGCAACTGCAGCTATAGGAGCCTCCTCTACAAGAGGTGCCAGTGCTTGCTCTGCATTCTCTTTCTCTTCCAGACGCTGCTTAAAATCTGAAGCCTCTCGTTCCAGCAAGTCCCTTTGGGTCCTGGTGGCCTCCAGCTCAGCGTTTAGCTTAACTAATTCCTCCCTGGCTCTCTGGAGCTCAGCCTGCTCCTCCTGCTCTTGTTGCCTGTCCCTTCTTCCCTCCTTTTCTGCAGGATGAATTTCAGACTGCAGCCTTTCAATCTCCTCCTCCAGCTCCATGATCTTCTGCTGCTTTGATTTGGCGAACTTCCTCATCTTATCCTTCATCCCTTCCACCGCCTGCCTGGCCTCCTGCAGCTGCTCTTCCACCTCTTTCTTCTCTGTCTCCTTGACCCTCACCTTGCCCAGCAGCTCCTGCCTTTCCTGCCGGGCGGCCTCCAGCACGCGCCTTGTGCGCTCAGCCTCGTCACTCACGTTCTCGTAGGACTTGAGCAGCGTCTCGTACTCCTCCTGCAGCCCCTTCACCTTCTCACTCCACCGTGCAGCCTCCTCCTCTGCCTGGGCTCGCAGTAAGGTCATCTCCCGGTCCACACCATCCTTCTCCCGCAAGACACCCTCCATGGCAAGCTTGAGGCTCTCGCAGGAGGCCCCCAGGCTCTGGTTCTCTAGCAAAGCACAGTCCACCTCCTCGATCAGCTTCTGCCTCTCTTCCTTCAGCTTGTCCACTGTGGTCCTGGTCTCCGCCAGCTCAGCCAGACCCTCCTCCAGGACAGCTACCCTCTGGTTCAGCTCAGCCTTGGCTGTGTTGGAGGCAGTCAGCTCTTCCTTCAGCGATTTGCTCTCTTTCAGGACCTCCTTTCTGGAGATAAGAGCTGCCTGAAGCTTGC
Organism: Huso huso; assembly: GCA_036884735.1. Taxonomy (NCBI): domain Eukaryota; kingdom Metazoa; phylum Chordata; class Actinopteri; order Acipenseriformes; family Acipenseridae; genus Huso; species Huso huso. The sequence goes on from CM072668.1 coordinate 70,317,584, forward strand.
GCTGGAGCTGCTGCTGCCGGGAGTCTTCCTCCTGCTTCACGGGGACCTCAGCCTGGAGGCTCTTGCTCCGCTCCTCCTCCTTCTCCAGCTGTTCCCTCAAGCTGCGGATCAGCTGGTCCTTCTCGGAGACGGTTTCCTGCATGAGCTTGAGGATGCTGTTCTGCTCACTCAGCTGCCGGCTGAGCTCTGAGATCTCCTCGTTCTTCTGGCTCAGGAACCTCTTGAACTCCTCTACCTCCACCTGAAGCTCCAATATGGATGTCTCAGCCCTGGCAGCCTCCATCTCTGCCTTCAGGGTCTCTGCGTACACTTCGGCCTGCTGGCACTTCATCTTCACTGTTTCCATCTCGGCGGACAGGGCGTCAATCTGTTTCTCCTTGCCCTGCAGGCTCTGTATGTCCTCCAGCAGCCTGGAGAGCTCTGCCTCTTTCTCTGCCAGGCAGGCTTCAGACTGTCGGAGATGGGACTCCAGCTCCTGTCTGGCAGCCTGTTCTTTCTGGTATTCCTGCCTCAGGCTCTCAAGAACTTCTGCCATCTCCTCCTCTGCCTTTGCCCGAAGAGGCTCTACAGCCACGGTCTGTTCAGTCCCTGTACTGGAAAAGTCTATCCATTCATGGCCCCATCCTCCAGCCTCTTCCCTTTCTGGCTGAGCCTTCTCTTTACTGTCCATTACTTTGCCATCTCCTGCCTCTCCACCAGCGCTTGTCTGTTCCTGGAGGCTCCCCAGCCTCTGTAGCAGGTCCTCTTTCTCCTTGCTCTGCTCATCGAGACGCTCTACTAGGGCATTGAAATCCTCCTTCTGCTGCTTCATCTGCTCACGGTGGTGCCTGTCCTTCTCCTTAGCTTTTTTAATGGTGTCTTTGCGGGATGCCAGGGCCTCCTGAAGTTTCCTCTGCAGGGCCTCCCTCTCCTGCTCCATGGTGGAGAGCCGAGACTCCATCTCAGCTTTCTCTTGTTTTCCAAAGTCCTCCGTTGACTGGGCAGTGTGTCCCTTGGTGTCTGGATCCTCAGTGCTGTCACTGCGGTTTGCCTTGTTTTGCTCCTCTTTTTTCTCTATCTCAGCAAGAACAGTTTCTTGATGGGTAATTTTCTCTTCTAGCAACTCTACAAGCTCAACCTTTTCTATCAAGGCCCGTTTCATATCTGACATCAGGATCTCCAGCTCAGCTAATGCCTTCTCCTTGTCCTCTTTCTCCTTTGTGATGTTCTGCAGCTCTGCCTCCTTCTCCGACAGCAGCTCCTGTATGTTCTCCTGGCTCTCCAGTTCTTCTTCATCCTTTTTCACTGAGACATCAGTTCCTGACCCTGCAGGGCTCTCTAACTCCTGTGTCTTCATATTCTTCTCCAGGTCTTGAATCTTCTTTGTGAGCTCTTTTCTTTGGACCAAGGCTGCCTGGAGCTTCCTCTTCACATGCTCGTTTTCTTTCTTCATCCCATTGACCTGACCTACCAGATGCTCTTTCTCTTTCAGCAAGGTCTCCAGCTCTTCCTTTGACAGCAGCCCACAGGTGTCTTCACCAGAGGATTGGCTTTCAACCTCTGCAGCAACCTCCTGCCCTCCTCCTTCCCCTTTGCCCTCCTCTGCTTTATCCATTTCCCCCAGCTGTCCTTTTAGTTTTTTGAGCTCATTGCTCAGTGCAAACTTCTCCTCGCTGACTTGGACCATCTTAGCAGACATACTGATGCTCACCTCAGCCATCTCCTGGTCCTTCTCAGTAAGAAGCTGCTGGAGGTTACTCATCTCGGTCGTCCTCTCAGACAGGACTTGCTCCAGTTCTGCCACCTCTTGTTCTTTGGAGGCAGTCTTCTGGGAGAGCTCCTCAGCACTGGTCTCTATTTCCTTCATCCTTCGCTCCAGATCGGCTGTAAAGTGCTCCTTTTCCTCCAGCTGGCTCTTCAAGCTCCTAGACACCGTTTCCTGCTCAGACAGCGAGTGCTGGACTTGGTCCATATCGTTCTGTAGCGCCTGGATCTTCTGGTCTTTTGATCGGGACTCATTCTCCAGGCTCCGCAGCTGTTCCTGCAGCACGCCCTTCTCCATGCTCCTGCTCTCCAGTTCAGTGGTCCTCAGGTGTGTTGCCTCTGCCAGCTCTTCCTTCACGGTCTTCAGTGTTTCCTCGATCTCAGCGAGTTTTGCAGTTTGCTCTTGGATCCGAACCCAAAGCTCTTTATTTTCTACCTCCAGGGTTCGGACTGTTTCCTGAGACTCTTCCATCTCCCTCTGGCTTCCCGAGACCACTGCATTCAAGTTGCAGAGCTCAGCATCTTTCTGTTCAAGCTGGCCCTTGAGCAGAGTTTCCACTTCTTTGCACTGCTGTTGCAGCTCCTGAACGTGGGCTTGCAGCTTTTCCATTTCTTGGTTACGAGCGGCCGAGCTGTCCTGGAGGCTTGACCCGTCCTCTCTGATCTCCAGTGTTAATTCCTGTTGGTCGGTGTGATGAACGGCCTGTTCTACAGTGACAATAGAAGTACTTGTGTGCTCCACAGAGCTAGAGGTCTCTTCCACATGCACCACTATAGACGTCCTCTGCTCTGAGCTTGCCTCTAACGATAACTCAATGAGGGTTTCGGAGCTACTCTCATTCACTGCAGCAGTCCCCTCCTCAGAGCCATCCTCCTGTGGAGAAATCTCTCGGAGGGTTCTGGAGCTGCTCATCTGTTCAGCCACCTCCTCCTCTGATGCCTCAACAAGCAGTCTGCTGCTTTCTATCACTGTAGAGGTGCTCTGCTGCTCTTGTGGTAGCTCCATGAGGGATTGGGATCTGCTCTCTGTCTTCTCCTGGTCTTCATGGCTCTCCGCTCCCCCCGAGGCTCCGGTCTGCTCCAGCAGCTTCTCCAGCTGCCTCGTTCTCGCCTCCGCTGCGGACAGCTTGGCACAGAGAGAGGACAGCTGCTCATCTCTGTCTCCAATCGCCTGTTTCAGGACAGAAACAGTGTCCTCTTCAACATCTTTAAGGCTGGATTCAACTTCACTGTCCTGGAGGACAAAAGATAAGAAGTGGGTTATTACTCAAGGTAGGGCAGAGCGATAATGGCGTTCATACAGAGGAAAGACAAGTAGTGAAACCCAGGGCAATGCAATTCCAATACAAATGCAAAGGACCGGTATGCAACCCTGTCTGTATCCAATGCAGTCCTTTACCTTGTCTGCATCGGACGCAGTCACTGCCTCCACTGGAGAGTCTGTTCCCTCTTCACTCTTTGGAATGCTCTCTCCTTCTACTGAAGACAGAAAACACAGTCAAGATGAGACTGCACTGAATCCACATTCGAGACAAACTGCTTTGCACTTTCCTCTTCATAACTTGATCTTTGATATAAGAAGTACATTAGAAGTACATGAAGAACTGTAGAAATGATCAGACACTGGAGAGCTTTCATTTAACCAGCGATTGACAGATGTTAGACCTGAACCCAAGCTGCTGTACACCCTATTGTTCAATACTACTGCACACACAGTGACTGCCTGTATCCACTTCTGTCATGTTTTAATAATGCCAGTCAATCCTGTGAGGCAATAATTCAGGCTTGGGAAAGTGTTGATGTTTCATTTTGCATGCCCCCGATGTGAAAAGGTTTACAAGATGAATAAGAATAAGCTCTTTCCAGGAAAAACAGCAGAGTTAATGCCACATAGGAAGCAAAGTTAGTTTAGAGAGAGAGCGAGAGAGAGAGAGAGAGCACATGTTCCATGAACTGTGCTCAGTGGAGCAGTAATCTCATTGCTACTTCAACACGCTTACTAACTTGCCACTAGATGGCAATCTTTCCTTCTCTCTCTTTTTTTAATCACAAAGGTATTTTCTTCAAGTTTCAATGAGAAACATCATGATTTGCTTAACCAAGATGTGAAAGAGGTTTGCCAGGCCACGGTGACAGCAAATATGTCACGCAGCCCTGCTGAGCTGTGAGGGAATCAATACACACGCAGCCCTGCTGAACTGTGAGGGAATCAATACACACGCAGCCCCGCTGAGCTGTGAGGGAATCAATACACACGCAGCCCCGCTGAACTGTGAGGGAATCAATACACACGCGGCCCCGCTGAACTGTGAGGGAATCAATACACACGCGGCCCTGCTGAACTGTGAGGGAATCAATACACACGCAGCCCTGCTGAACTGTGAGGGAATCAATACACACGCCGCCCCGCTGAACTGTGAGGGAATCGATACACACGCGGCCCCGCTGAACTGTGAGGGAATCGATACACACGCGGCCCCGCTGAACTGTGAGGGAATCAATACACACGCAGCCCTGCTGAACTGTGAGGGAATCAATACACACGGCCCCTGCTGAACTGTGAGGGAATCAATACACACGCCGCCCTGCTGAACTGTGAGGGAATCAAACACACGCCGCCCTGCTGAACTGTGAGGGAATCAATACACACGCGCCCTGCTGAACTGTGAGGGAATCAATACACACGCGGCCCCTGCTGAACTGTGAGGGAATCAATACACACGCGCCCTGCTGAACTGTGAGGGAATCAATACACACGCGGCCCCTGCTGAACTGTGAGGGAATCGATACACACGCGGCCCCGCTGAACTGTGAGGGAATCGATACACACGCGGCCCCGCTGAACTGTGAGGGAATCGATACACACGCGGCCCCGCTGAACTGTGAGGGAATCGATACACACGCGGCCCCGCTGAACTGTGAGGGAATCGATACACACGCAGCCCTGCTGAGCTGTGAGGGAATCAATACACACGCCGCCCTGCTGAGCTGTGAGGGAATCAATACACACGCCGCCCCTGCTGAGCTGTGAGGGAATCAATACACACGCCCCCCTGCTGAGCTGTGAGGGAATCAATACACACGCCGCCCTGCTGAACTGTGAGGGAATCAATACACACGCCGCCCCTGCTGAACTGTGAGGGAATCAATACACACGCCGCCCTGCTGAACTGTGAGGGAATCAACACACGCCGCCCTGCTGAACTGTGAGGGAATCAATACACACGCCGCCCCTGCTGAACTGTGAGGGAATCAATACACACGCCGCCCTGCTGAACTGTGAGGGAATCAATACACACGCCGCCCTGCTGAACTGTGAGGGAATCAATACACACGCCGGCCCTGCTGAACTGTGAGGGAATCAATACACGCCGCCCCTGCTGAACTGTGAGGGAATCAATACACACGCCGCCCCTGCTGAACTGTGAGGGAATCAATACACACGCGGCCCTGCTGAACTGTGAGGGAATCAATACACACGCGGCCCTGCTGAACTGTGAGGGAATCAATACACACGCGGCCCTGCTGAACTGTGAGGGAATCAATACACACGCGGCCCTGCTGAACTGTGAGGGAATCAATACACACGCGGCCCTGCTGAACTGTGAGGGAATCAATACACACGCGGCCCTGCTGAACTGTGAGGGAATCAATACACACGCAGCCCTGCTGAACTGTGAGGGAATCAATACACACGCAGCCCTGCTGAACTGTGAGGGAATCAATACACACGCGGCCCTGCTGAACTGTGAGGGAATCCTCAAAGCCTGTTTAAATGGAGTTTGCAGGTCAGTAAACCCAAAATGAACTGACCAGGCATCAATACAATAAGCCCAGCTGAACTGTCATCAATAACTACACTAAACCCACAGACTGCCAGAGCATAGCAATAAGACAGAACAGCAGCTCATCAATAACTACACTCAAACCCACAGACTGCCAGGGAATCAATAAGACAGAACAGCAGCTCATCAAGGAATCAACACTCAAACCCCACAGACTGCCAGGGCATATCAATAAGACAGAACAGCAGCTCATCAATAACTACACTCAAACCCACAGACTGCCAGGGCAACAGTAAGAGGGAATCAGCTCATCAATAACTACACGCCCAAACCCTGAACTGCCAGGGCATAGCAATAAGACAGCCCAGCTCATCAATAGGGAATCAAACCCACAGACTGCCTGGGCATAGCAATAAGACAGAAGCAGCTCATCAATGAACTGTACCTCAAACCCACAGACTGCAGCCCATAGCTAAGACAGAAGCAGCTCATCAATACACACTCAAACCCACAGACTGAAGGGCATAGGAATAAGACAGAAGCAGCCTCACCAATAACTACACTCAAACCCACAGACTGCCAGGGCATAGCAATAAGACAGAAGCAGCTCATCAATAACTACACTCAAACCCACAGACTGCCAGGGCATAGCAATAAGACAGAACAGCAGCTCACCAATAACTACACTCAAACCCACAGACTGCCAGGGCATAGCAATAACACAGAAGCAGCTCATCAATATCTACACTCAAACCCACAGACTGCCAGAGCATAGCAATAAGACAGAAGCAGCTCATCAATATCTACACTCAAACCCACAGACTGCCAGGGCATAGCAATAAGACAGAAGCAGCTCACCAATAACTACACTCAAACCCACAGACTGCCAGGGCATAGCAATAAGACAGAAGCAGCTCATCAATAACTACACTCAAACCCACAGACTGCCAGGGCATAGCAATAAGACAGAACAGCAGCTCACCAATAACTACACTCAAACCCACAGACTGCCAGGGCATAGCAATAAGACAGAAGCAGCTCATCAATATCTACACTCAAACCCACAGACTGCCAGGGCATAGCAGTAAGACAGAAGCAGCTCATCAATAACTACACTCAAACCCACAGACTGCCAGGGCATAGCAATAAGACAGAAGCAGCTCATCAATAACTACACTCAAACCCACAGACTGCCAGGGCATAGCAATAAGACAGAAGCAGCTCATCAATAACTACACTCAAACCCACAGACTGCCAGGGCATAGCAGTAAGACAGAACAGTAGCTCATCAATAACTACACTCAAACCCACAGACTGCCAGGGCATAGCAGTAAGACAGAACAGCAGCTGACCAGCCTGGGTTTGGGGTTTCACCCTGTATGATTTTGGTAGGTTAGCCCCTGTGCATCCACAGCAAGCAGGAGGGTCACTCGCAGCACTGGCTAGTTATTTCCAGCGCACTGTTAGATACTTTATAATAAGCTGCTGTTGCCACAGTCAATACCCCTGGACCGGCCTCCTCACCTCCATCTTCAGCAGCTTGGGCTCCAGGGGGCGGGGCCTGGGCCTGAGTGGTGGGGTCCGCCCCTCGCCTCCGCAACAGTTCCGAATCTGAGAGAGAAAAACGATGCTTAAATAACGCATCTGCCATTTAAATATCTAGCATCACGCCGCCCAGCACGTGCTGACAACTGTTTAAATAACACCTGTCATTTTAAAATCCAGCGTCACGCGTCCCCAGTGGCTACAACTGTTTAAATAACGTACCTGTCATTTTAAAATCCAGCGTCACGCGTCCCCACGTGTGGCTACAACTGTTTAAATAACGTACCTGTCATTTTAAAATCCAGGTTCCGCCCCCCCCATCTGCTACAACTGTTTAAATAACGCACCTGTCATTTTAAAATCCTGGCCAGTTATCCCCAGCGCACGGTTACAACTGTTTAAATAACGTACCTGTCATTTTAAAATCCAGCGCCACCCGTCCCCGCCTGGCTACAACTGTTTAAATCTTCAGCTGTCATTTTAAAATCCAGCGTCACGGCCCCACGCTGGGCCAACTGTTTAAATAACGCATCTGTCATTTTAAAATCCAGCCGCCACGCCGTCCCAACGGTTCCGGACAACTGTTTAAATAAAATCTGTCATTTTAAAATCCAGCGCCACGGCGTCCCCAATTGTGGCTACAACTGTTTAAATAACGTACCTGTCATTTTAAAATCCAGCTGCCACGCCCCCACGCTTTACAACTGTTTAAATAACATACCTGTCATTTTAAAAAATCCAGCGCCACGCTGGCCCCCCGCGGTGGCTACAACTGTTTAAATAACGCACCTGTCATTTTAAAATCCAGCGCCACGCCCCCTCCTAGCAATGTGGCTACAACTGTTTAAATAACATACCTGTCATTTTAAAATCCAGCGTCACGCGTCCCCACGTGTGGCTACAACTGTTTAAATAACGTACCTGTCATTTTAAAATCCAGCCACGCTGAAACCCCCCGCAGTGGCTACAACTGTTTAAATAACGTACCTGTCATTTTAAAATCACAGCGTCACGCCACGTCCCCTGGACTACAACTGTTTAAATAACGCATACCTGTCATTTTAAAATCCAGTCCACGCATGCACGCACCCCCACACATGTGGCTACAACTGTTTAAATAACGTACCTGTCATTTTTCTTTTCATTGTTAACATCCTGACAACCTTTTACACTTTGGTTTAAACTTTAACTTTAAGGTCCGTTTCAAAGCTCTTTTCAAAATGTCCGCTCTAGTGCACTGGGTTTTGAGATCGGTCCTCTAAATCAGGGTTTCCCAGCCTGGTCCTGGGGACCCCTGTGTCTGCTAGCTTTTATTCCAACTGAGTTCTCAACAAATTAATCAATCCTTGAAACTGAGCCCATTTGCTAAATTAGACCTTTGTTTTTCAGATCTTAACAGTTGCAGATTTCAAGTCAGCTATAACATTATAAGTAACTTGAACTCTGCAACTGTTTAAGATCTGAAAACAAGTAAAAAGGTCTAATTTAGCAAATGATCAGTTCAATGAAGGGTCTAAAGTAATTGAGAGCTCAGCTGGCATGAAACCCAGAGCTGGTTCCTCTATACGTTTAATAAGAAATACCTACACACTGTGGCTTCTCAAGCTTGTAGTAAAACCTGGAATGGGTGAAACTGCTACGCAACAGGAGTCTGTCTTCCATCCCTGAGTGAGCAGTTTATTTATATTTTTAAGCACCAATGAAGTAAATAAACAAGGTCATCGTAGTTAAGTGGACAGCTGTGTAAGCGTCTCCCCTCCTAGCAATCAGACCTCCTAATCCTCAGACTTGCACAGCACTGAAATGAGATTCCCAGTCCTCCCATCTCAGCACTGTAGAGACGAGGAGGGGAAGGAATCCCCTGTCCTGCCCTGCCCTCTCCTCTTACTTTCTGCTTCTTACCTCAGATGACTTCTTCTCTTCACACTCGCCAGCTTCCTTCAGTCTATCAAGCTCAGAGCGCAGGAACTCTGAAACAGACAAGCAAACACAAGCACAGGTTTACCTACAATCCAGTCTCCCCTGTCCTGTGGACTTACAGGCTACAGACACTTTTTAAACACACACACACACACACACACGCGCACACACACACACACACACACATGCTCATACACACACACACACGCACATGCACGCACACACACACACGCGCACACACACACACACACACGCACGCACATGCTCATACACACACACACATACATACACATACATACGTATAATAATAATATTATTATTATTATTATTATTATTATTATTATTATTTATTTCTTAGGAGACACCCTTATCCAGTGCGAGAGTACGGCAGCAGTGTCCCCACCTGGGATTGAACCCATGGCCCTCCGGTCAAGAGTCCAGAGCCCTAACCACTACTCCACACTGCTGCTCCTAATATTATTAATGGACCACCATCACAAAGCTCTTTACAGAAGTAGCCTGTGAACTCTGCATTATATATATTTGAACCGGTGACCTTCTGGTTCCATGCCCTGGACTTTAACCACCGGACCACACTGCCTCCCAAACACACACATACAGACATACGTACTCACATACACGAGGACTTTGACTCCCATAGTTGGAGATTTTTTTTTTTGTTTAAACATTAGAGGGACATGGCCTCAGTTCTCTTTCCTGAGTCTCACATCACACCCACCTCACACAGCGGGCTTCCCTGAATCCCAGTGGAAACCATTCCAAGGATGAAAAGAAGAATCTCACTGCATAGCAGTTTCATCCACTCCTGGTTTCACTATTTTAAGACAAGTTGAAGACGATGCACCTGAGCTTGTTACCTATACACACTGTAGCTCATTAAGCTTGTATTAAACCTGGAATGGGTGAAACTGCTGTGTAATAGAAGTCTTATTTCCACCCCTGCTTCACCCAGCCAGCGTCCTCAATACCACTGCCGTGTGTGTGTGTGGGTGTGTGGGTATGTGGGTGTGTGTGTGTGTAAACTCACCGTTCTCAGCTCTCAGATCCTCGAAGTCGACCACATGCAGCTGCAGGGAGCCCTTCTCCTCCTCTAACTCCACCAGTCTGTTCCGCAGAGACACCACCTCCACTTCCTGTTCCAACAGAGCAAACATCTTCAAAACACATTTGAATCACATCCTCTCCACTCTAACCACTCCCCTGCACTGACCCCCGGCCAGGCACAGCACAGACTCAGAGGAGTGTTGGCTGAGGCGTCGTCAGAAACACGGGGCGATTCAGCTGCGCGCAACCAAGCTGTGCAACTGACCGCTGAGGTGTGGACCCGGCTTAAGGTACCCAAGTTTCAACCCTCCGCCCCTCCTACTCCTCACCTGCAGTGTGTTGAGTTGCTGCTCCAGCTCTCTGATCTGTGCGGAGGACTCCTCCTCCCTCAGTCTCTGAGGCTCTCCCACCACAGCTCTGCTCTGCAGCTCCCCTGAAACATACAGCACCCCGTGTCACACTCCCCCTTGTTCACACCCAGTGACTGGCTTTCAATCCTTGTGCAGGGGGACCACAATCACGGAACACCCCCTCACTCCCCGCAAACGTGAGGATAACAAGTAAAACAAAGAAATAATGGAACAATCTCAAATAAAAGAGACGATCAGAAACGTATTGTTCTCTAAATGGTTTGATTAAACCAAAGAATAAACTCCAGTACAGTTGAACCCAGGTCCAGCACTCACCCTGCAGCTGCTCTAGCCTGTGTGAGAGCTCTGTGCAGCGAGTCTCCTTCTCCTGGTTCTGTGTGCTGAGCAGGTCCAGCCTCCCCTCCATAGCATGCAGCACTGCCTGCAGCGCAGGGATGGTCCTGACAGGGTCCGGGGGCAGAGGGGAGGGCTCCTCATGCTCCTCTCTGCCCGGCAGACGCTCCATAAGAGACCAGAGCGCCCCCCACAGGCCAGAGAGATCTTCCAGCCGCCTCTGCACCTCTCTGTCCTCTGCCTCCTGCCTCTCCCGCGCCTCGGCCTCACGTTTCTCCTGCTCAGCCTGGCTCCTCTCCCCTGCCTCCCTCTGCTCTGCTCCCAGCCTCTCCTGCTCCAGCCTCCATGCTGCCAGCTCTGCCTCTCTCTCCGCAGCCTCATCCCGCCATCGCTGCCCCTCCTCTTCTATCTGCCTCCGGGACTCCACCAGCTCAGCCTCCATCCGACGAAACTGCTCCGTGAGGATCTGCAAGAGAAACAGGGCAGCAAGTTCAGCAAACAAGACGCCTTTATCTGCTGCTGTTAAAATCAACATGGTTTAAAGAATCATAAGTTAGATCTGAAGAGCGTATCGTTCATCTTTCCAGTAATGACAGCACACAAGTTATGTTGTTGGCCATTTGTGTTTGAAAAAGCTAAATGAAATGTGAGTAGATTATGTTACAATTCACCAATATAAAGCTTTTCTTTTTCATTGTGCGAGATGCCCCTGGATTGTACTTCCATGTGGTTATTTTCACTGCAGGTAATGTGGGCGCAGCTGGAGCCGTGCCTCACCTGCTTCTGCTGGTCAGCGCTGTTCAGCTCCTGCTGCAGCATCTCCACCACCTGGGAGCGGGCGTGAAGAGCCTCCTCCATCTCCTCCGCCTTCCTCCGCAGGGACTTCAGCAGCTAGGGGGGCAAGAGGGACACTTAGCCACTGAGCCACAGCACAGCATAGCCATTCACACAGTACCACCAAGCACTGATTCTGAGACCAGACTGAGCACCCTCCGTCTGTATTTGCTGCTGCTGCTCGAGCGAAGCTTCCCTTCCTCCTTTTTCCTTCCCTTCTTCTGTGATGCTGCCCACACCACCCTGCCCTTCCAGTACCTTCTGCTAGGGCACAGCCTTCCTTCTCTCCCTCCTTCCATCCCTTTCTCTCTTCCTGTATTCTGTGATTCTGCCCACAACACCATGCCCTTCCCCAGTACTTTCTGCTCGGACGGAGCATTCCTCCTCTCCCTCTCCCCCTCTATACCTGCTGCTGCTCGGGCTCTGGCTGCGATGCCACCCTCACCAGCTCCTCCTCATGGCGCTGCACCTGCTCCTGGAAACGCATGTCCTTCTCCTGGACCACCTCCTGCAGGGCGCGCACCTGGGAGCAGAGAGCAGGACCCGTCAGAACCATTGCACACACACACACACACACTCACAGCACACCTGAGAGGAGACAGCAGGACCCATCAGAACCATCACGAGACACACACACACACACACACACACAGCTACAACATAAGCAATCAAAGCGCACTCGAGAGCAACACCCCACCAGAACCATCACACACACACCCACTCAAACACAACACAACACAAGCAATCACAGCACACTCGAGAGCAACACCCCACCAGAACCATCGCTCGCTCGCTCGCACACACACTTTGGAATTCATGTGAAGCAATGTTTGTTCAAATTTTCGGACGTGTCCCGGCACAATGATCAATAGAAAGATATTTGATTGGACCTCATGGGGGGCCATCATGAAGCCAGTGGTCTCTTCATCTGTATACACACAGCTGAGAGCGATACATGGATGCCTGTGTATCTACAGAGAACAAAACGAGGAGATTTCTTTCTTTATTTGTTGGTGTTACAGGTTGTAAGGAAGCCTTGTCAGGTTTGGTACTGGTCAAAACGACCTACTTATTTATTGTACCTACACTTCACAGATAATAATTCATATAACAGCGCTATACACCTGTGCCTGAAACTGGGGAAGATTCTGTATATGACGTGATTGAACATTTGCAATGCAAGTTTTCTGATGTGTATGTGCTAGATAAAGACGTTAGCATTGATGAGAGTTTGAAGTGCGTCTGCTTTGAAATCTATCACACAAAAAATCATTTCTAAAAAGTGATATGCCTGCACAAGTATTAATGTTATTATAATGCTGCCATTGGAAAAAAAATATGTTATTTATACTTATATAATGCTGCCATTGTAAAAACAAATGATGTTATGTCGTGCTCTATATTATAATGCTACAATTGTAAACATATTGTTGTTATTTAAGTTCTGTTGAAATACAGTATTTCCATTTATCATAATCACAATAAAAAAGTGTGTACTTAAAAATATATAGCAAATATTTTTTTGAAAACTGTCCAAATTGCTTATTTGAGGGCTAAGAATGAACAATCTGCAAAAAAACCCTTTTTAACATGGAACCAAAATAAATGGTGAGCTGGGAGGTTAGTGACACGTGCGGTCACATGGCATCACATCCCAGTGCGGATCCCAGCTTATCACCGACTCAACGTGTTCTATCTGAGGATAGTACATTCAGGATTCATCCACTTAGAGACTGCAGCTTATTAGCAGGGATTCCCGTTGCCATTTATAGCTCATGGGGAATTAAGGACTTTTTAAATGTAATCAGCCAGGGAAGGGAGAATTTAGATTGGCTGCAATCTTTCATCTAAACTTTGTAAGGACACCGGCAGGGTCAATGCCATTATTACACATATGTTTTTATTTGCTGTACATGCATTTTGTTTTCTTATTATTTTCAAAAGGCAGGGCTTTCTCATTCCCTGCACTAACACTGTGGGAGGTGTGGCTCAGCCTAGCTAGTTTTCTAGCAGTTAAAGAGTTTTAATAAAATGATGGTCATTCTCTACAGAGTCTTTAGATTACCATGCCTATTGTTTGGCATGGAGTGGCTTAATTCTAGCAGTGTGTCCTTAATGGAAAATAAACTCCCCCGTGCCGCCCCGCCCTGCCCTGCCCTGCCCTGCTCTGCTCTGCCCCGCTCTGCCCTGCCCTGCCCTGCCGTGCCCTGCCCTGCCCTGCCCTGCTCTGCTCTGCCCCGCCCTGCTCTGCCCTGCCCCGCTCTGCCCCGCCCTGCCCTGCTCTGCCCTGCCCTGCTCTGCTCTGCCCCGCCCTGCTCTGCCCTGCTCTGCCCTGCCCTGCCCTGCCCTGCCCTGCTCTGCTCTGCCCTGCCCTGCCCTGCCCTGCCCTGCCTGCCCTGCCGTGCGCCTGCCCTGCCTGCCCTGCCCTGCCTGCTCTGCTCTGCTCTGCTCTGCCCTGCCTGTTGCCCTGCTCTGCTCTGCCCTGCTCTGCCCTGCCCTGCCCTGCCCCTGCCCGCTCTGCATTGCTCTGCCCCGCCCTGCGCTGCCCTGCCGTGCCCTGCTCTGCCCTGCTCTGCCCTGCTCTGCCCTGCCCTGCCCTGCCCTGCTCTGCCCTGCCGTGCTCTGCCCTGCCCCGCTCTGCCCTGCCCTGCCCTGCCCTGCCCTGCCCTGCTCTGCCCTGCTCTGCCCTGCCCTGCCCTGCTCTGCCCTGCGGCAATCCTCAATGCCAGGCTCTCAACCCACAGCATCAGCCTCTCGGGCAGGCATCAGCACGAAGGGCAGAGTCTGAGCAGCAGCTTAACAACAGACACTGAAGTAACCTGAGATTAATCCTTTAGAAATAATCCTGCAAACAAGGGACGGACACAAAACTGTCAAGTGACATGTTTTCCAGAAGGTTCTAGAATATATTTACAGAAGACAGGTCATTTAGTGTAGCTATAAAACAAAATGTGACGATTATATGAAATGTTTGACAAAGAGTGTAGTAGTTTATTTTAATCCTTGTCTCTAGAACAAAATGAAAAAACACACAGTGTACACAATCCATTTAGTCAAACATAATAAAAATAAAAAACTGCTGTTTGGTTTGGCTGAAGCGCTGTGTAACTTGCGATGCCACCCTGCCCCCTGCTCCCTGATCCCTGCTCCATCCTCCCTCATCCCTGCTCCCTGCCCTACCCTGTACCTGCTCGTTGTGCCGCGCCTCGCTTTCACGCAGGCACTCCTCGGACACCCGCAGCTCCTCCTGCAGGCGCTGCACGGTCTCCTGCAGGGTCCTCGCACCTGTTGCTTCCTCCTGGAGGCGAAGCCTCAGCTGCTCCACTTCCTCCTCCAAGCCCCGGTCCACAGTGAGGCTCACATTGGGGCTCGCCTGTCGGGAGAAAACGGGGAGTGAGGCAGGGCGAGAGAGAGAGAGAGAGAGAGAGAGAGAGAGTGAGATAATACCGTTTCACAGCAAAGAGACACAGAGAGAGACAGGGAGTGGACAAGAGGGGAACAGAGAGGGTCAACTGCATAACAACTACAAGTAAAGCTATAATTGTCATTGGAATTTGTTTAATACATTTAAAATGAATTATAAAGAGTTTGTTTGTTTTGTCCAGCCACTGTAGTGAATGCAGGGCTGGGGGAGATGGACCTCACTCCCTGGTGGTTTTGCTTGTTCCCATGAGCCAAGATGAGACTGATTGAACTCTCAAGGCAGTAAAACTTGATACTGACCAAACCGCAATGCAACAGGAGAAATCATGAAGAGAAAGCGATGTGCAGGCAGGATTAGCGGGCAGTAGTGCTGGATGAATAGATTATTCGATTTTTCTCATTGAGCTCTGTCAGCAGCTGATTTCTGTAATCAGGAGAGGGTCATTGGTGTCGACTGGGATCATTTACCATTCAAAGAGAAACGAGTGAAGAAACAGCTGCTTGGATTTGTGGCAATTGCTGCTTTTCATAAGAGACACTGTGGAGAACAGCGACCCACACAAAAAACAAGCAGCTGTTTCTTCACTCGTTTCACTTCACTTGTTTCAGTCAACACCGACGCCCCTGACCTGCGGAGGGCTCAATCTGAACAGTGGAATCATCGGCTCGCACAGCCCTGGCACACAGAGCTGCACATGGACAGCTGGCTCTGGGATTCAGTGAAGCCAGAGCAGTCAGCAGGTGAGTGATCACTGCGCTCCACGTGATAGTAATAGCAAACACTGTCCCGGATTATATACAGGCAGACATGGGACCTCACAAGCTTAATAATAATCCCTCCACAGTACTGCTGTGCAGTTGTTTACAGCCACTGTCAGCATTGAGCAGGGCTGTGTGCCCACTGTACTGACTGCTCCTGTGAATCTGCAGCGGCTCGCAGTGACACCATCCCAGGGCTGCTGCCCCCCAACAGGCTCAGTGACATCACCCCCCCGCCCCCCTCCCCTCCGCCCAACAACAAAGGGCACATTCATGAAGCAACTTTTCCAGAAGATGATCCAAAAAAAATAACACAGCGGAAACACATAAAAGTAAGCAATGTACTGGCCCTGCCACAGCTGGAAATACAAAATGAGCGCTGCCCAGGAGCATTAAAAAGAACCTCACCGTGATCATCACTGCATGTGCACACATGTAAGCGTGAACAATCCTCCTTCAGTAAAGTATATTTAAAAAAATGATCCCAGTTAGGTTCTGACTCATTTTGTGACCGTTGGACTGACAGGTTGTGCTGTGTGCTGTGTGCTGTGTGCTGTGTGCTGTGTGCTCTCACCCACCTCTCTCCCTGCCGCTCCTTGCTCGCTGCCTGGTGTTGTCTTCTTCAGCTCCTCGATCTGCTTGTTGAGTGACACCACCTTGGCTTTGGCCTGGAGCTTCAGCTTGGACAGCTTGGCATCTGCTGCCTCCCTCTCCTCCTGCAGGGACCAGCAGCACACAGATCAGAACCTGGATAACCATCCCTGCTCCTGGCATCTACTGCCTCCCTCTCCTCCTGCAGGGACCAGCAGCACACAAATCAGAACCCGAATAACCAGCCCTGCTCCTGGCATCTACTGCCTCCCTCTCCTCCTGCAGGGACCAGCAGCACACAGATCAGAACCTGGATAACCATCCCTGCGCCAGCTACCTGCACCCCAGCGTCTTCTCCATCCACTACCACCCGGCAAAGTGTGTGTGTGTGAATGTGCTCTTATACATTATACTGCACCCTTAGAGCCCCTGTCGCTGGGGATAGCACCATCTGAAGATACAATGTCATTACACTTCAACACAAATCAATACTCCACACAGAGATCTGCAGGTGGCACTCAACCTGGGGTAGCGATCTGAATTACACATTGATTCAACTAAGTTAGCAAAAAGTAACCTCCCCCTTTACAAAAGCTGACTCACACACTGCGCTTGGAGTTTGTCTGTGGATGAAATGAAAGCTAATTCTGCTCTACATGCAAATTGATATGCAAATAAGGAGCCATCAGCACCAACACTGTTCCACCGCTGAACGATACAGCAACGGGTCAGTGGGAACATGCCTAGAAACCACTCCGGACTGTATTTGATGCAACATAGCCTTTCAGCATTGCTCTGCCAGTACTGTATGTACAAGCCATGTACCTGCATAGCTAATGTTTTATGAACGCATCTCAGCCTTGCGATTTACATAAAAGTTTCAGCCCCAGTTTCTTATCTTCCTAACTGAAGCAGAGACCATAATTTCAATCAGAATGACATGACTGTATCTAATCTAGCCATTTGTTTTGTGTACGTTATTTTAGGATACCTGGATTTCGTTAAATGGACTCAAACTGTATTGCGAATTGCATTGGTAAGAAGCAGAGAACGAAGGGGGTAGTGGAAGTGAAATGGAAGCCGGGAGTGGGCACTCTATTCACACTGCCTAAACAATGCTTGATAAACAGTGGACAGTATGAGTGTGCAGACACCTGATAAAAATCTACACCTGATAAAATTCCCTTTTGGTTTAAAAATCTCCCCTGGGGTATAAAGGCATGACTCACACCCAGGCCGGCTCTCTGCCTGCCTCTCACCTTGAGCCTGGCCTCGCTCTGCTGCAGCTTGGCATCTCTCTCTCTGATCAGCTCCTTCAGGTGGACCACCAGCTGCTCAGTGTGAGCCAGACGCTCCAGAGCATCCTCCCCCTCCAGGGCCTGCGGGGCTGGGGGAGCCTGCGCCAGCGCCTCCTCCTGGGAACAGAGATAAACAACAAGACAGTCAGCACGCGACCAGGCAAGGAAGCTCACACACACACACACACACACACACACACACACACACACACACACACACACCACTGGCACACGTGGCAAGGAGGCTCACACACACACCATTGGCACACATGGCAAGAAGGCTCAGACAGCCTTTGCGAAACAGTTTCAGTTCATTAATGTTTTTATTTAGTTTAAAACCTGAAACAGAGAATCTCAGACTACTTTGTGTGGCAAGAGGCCAAACCAGGACAAGAGATTTGCTCTTACCTTCTCTCGCCACTTGGAGGTATTCAGAGCGAATTCAAACACCTGCTCTTCAGTTGCTTTGCCCAGAATGATAACCCAATTAACAGCACTGACCCAGCAGGGGTCAAAACTGGAACATGATCTGAGGGGAGCACTTGATTCTAAATGATCATCCGAATCGGGGGTACTAACAATCACAGAGTATTTAACACATTCACCTCATAACGTACAGCACTAAACAATGTGATTACCCACAGGTAAAACCTGACAGTCACTAAAGCAGGGCGGTAACAGCAGACGCACTGTGATGAGTCAAAGGGGTTTTGGTCTGTAATTCAGCCTCCCGACAGTAGAAGGCATCAAACCAACTCGGGACTTCCCTTACCAAGGTCTCGTGACCATGATGAAAGTCCTCTTTATGAGGGGCGGCACCTTGGTGAGGGGCGGAAGTGCGAGTATGTAAATCCCGGCCACTGGAGTCAAGTGAGTTATAAGGACACCTGTCAGTTTGGGATTGGTGTTCCACTGACTACAGGGGCGGGGTGTTGCATACTAAAGGGAACGTGCTACTGTGTTCGGGGTTGTCCTAAAAAGCACAGGCGGGGTGAATAGGCGGGAGGGAGAGACGAAGAATTGGCTTGTTTGTTTTCATTTTGTCATCACGGGGCGGAATACACATTAACATTTTCTTTTCTGTTTTATCCCTTTTTATGTCCGGGGATATCGTGAAGAGGACTAAGGAAGTTCCAAACCCTTCTTTTTATTATTATTCCAGCACCCCTCCCTCACGCCATTCTTTTTTTCGTTTTGTTTTATTTGATTGTGTAACGAATAATATTAATAAAAAACCATCATTTTGTTGCACGTAAATTACTGTCTGGACATTCCATTGTTCCTCACACGCCTCACACGCACGTTTAAAGATTCCTGTGAATCCCGCTCACCTCGGATTCATGCTCAAGCGGCTCCTCTCCGTCCCCTGACAGCTCCTGCAGGACGGAGTTCACACCCTTGGCCAGGCCGGACAGTCGGCTCAGCATCGCCGCTCTGGGGACAGACAGTGGGACTGCGTTAACCAGGGCACAAACCACACGCACACGCACACACACACACACACACACACACACACACACACACACACACAGACACGCACACAAAGACTCATGAAGGTTTGCAATGATAAAGTAAACACAAACCTATTTTCCAACAGCACTGTCTTGACCCAGTGAGATGGTTAAACTGGGGACCTGGACTTTGCTCAACTGTGGGACGTTTTCAATGTGCTCTTAACTTTCTGGGAAAGAAAGCTCTTGATTTAGGCCCTTGCTTGTATTTGTCTTTTAAAAGCAGTCAAACTGTACACTCCCTGTGCCGCCTGGTTGAGAAACCGAACTCCTACGCGTTCTCAAAGCTGCTCTGCAAAGGGCTTTTGTTAGCATGATGTGTAACTAAGCTGCAGCTCTCTCTGCTAATTACCGGACAGGTATAGCAACTAAAGCCTTGAAACATCCTGCCAAGTGATCACAATGAAACCGTCTCACAGCAAAACCACCAACACATTTCTGATCATACAGCATGCCTGGCATCAAGACCTCTATGGAAACGGGACGGCTCTTTGACTAATTATATATATTATGGAATCGGTGTGCAAGCAGCAAATGTGGGGTGTCACGATACAATACATATTGCGATATGATACTTATCAAAATGTATGGTTTAGTGATGGTCCTGGTGGGCTTCACATATGAAATGATCATTTAATGGACTTGAGATCTATAGATCTATTGAGATTTATAGGTCTTCAGCGTGGTCAGACATAACTGCTTTCCTAGGTTTAGCTACAAAGGTTGTTTTTGTTTTGTTTGTTTGTTTTTGAAGCAGCCTAAACAACAATATAATAAAACACTCATGTAAAAAATAAAATTCATGTAACTCAAGGATTCATTACAGACAGCATGTAGGGGATCGTTATTTTGCTTTTTTCACTGCTGGATAGTCTGTTGAGCTGTTGTAACAACCCCTTTCCAAGAGATATCAAACTGTAACTCTTCAAATGATTAGGCAATACAAAAAGGACACTAGCCTTGGAGAGAGAGAGAGAGAGAGAGAGAGAGAGAGAGAGAGAGAGAGAGAGAGAGAGAGAGAGAGAGGAATCCCAGGGTTTAAAGGAATGAGCTGCATTATGAACGGAACTGCATATATTTAGCCTGGTTCCAAAGAAGGATGAGGGGGGACTTGATTGGAGTTTTTGAAATCTTACATGAAAGTGACAACGTGAACCTGAACCAATGCTTTGAGCTCAGCAGAGCCCCTTCTTTACACAGAGAATGGGGAGGGTATGGAATGGGCTACGCTGTTGACACTGAATGACTGAGGGCTGTTTCTGTAAAGATTCCTAAAAGCACAACTCGGCAGATGGGTTTCAGAAATGACCATCACAAGGGAGTGTTCAGCTGTAATTGCTGCAGCCTAACTATGCAATTGCGAGTTAGCAGAAAATTGTGGTCATTGTTCAACCCACCCCTGTGCTTTCCTATTACCGCAGTATGCAGATGGACACAACCTAAAAACTACAGTTCAACCAAGTCTGTGTACCCGCACATACATACATAAATAAATATATACACACACGCTGTAAAAACATACAGGCAAAACTTCAGACTTCTGTTGTTTTCGGCCCTTTAATACAACAACATCCACTGAATGCGTCTCGTGTAACCCTGTACCAGCCGGTTATCCGACACGACTGCGCGTTCAGACGTGCTCGTAAGCCCGTGTACAGGTTAGGATTGTAGGCAGGGGGGCGGTTGTTTTTTCGTGCTTAATTTAATTTACTTCAATAGTATTTTTTTTTTTTTTTTCCTTGCAAATATTGATCCGGATACAATCTGTTTAATTATTTGCTTTATCGCCACTGTATAAACAAATACTTTTTTACGACACTGTGAGAGACATACAGTTTTGTTTTAATCATATATATTTTAAAAGGAAACATTACCTTTTTAACTAACCTGTACGTTTGCTCCGCAGTTTCAAATAATTATTTTTCTCCAGGAATCAAGGACAGAAGCCACATCATCAGGAATCCCGGAACAAAAACTAAACAACGCTGATTGGGTAATTCCGGTTTGCGTCAGGGGTAGTCTCAAAATTACTCAATTAATAAAAAACAGCGTTCTCAGGGCAGGGGCCGTGCATGTGTCTTTACAAACCGTGGCGATAATACCCTTCTTATTAAAAAGTACATTAGTAAATGTCGCTACGGTTTATATAAAGTGTGGTCTCTTTGTGTACCCTATTCTGAGTCGCTTTAGTGTATTCTGTATTTACAATACATGCAGCACGCCACGCAGCAGAACAGAGCCAAGTGTCCAAAACATCGCACTAGTGCTGCAGTAGCACTTCCGTGTTGTGAGACGGTGAGGCTCGGCTCGGCTCGGCTCGGCTCGGCTCGGCTCAGGTTCAGTGAATGGGGTTCCATAACCCCCGGGTTTTGATCTCTTGTTCCCCTGTGTTTGGTGGTCTGGCTGCTTCTCCTCAGTTTCATCGCTCTAATGGTCTGATGCATTTGTTCCCCTCTAAAAGGGGGTGTCTGTAGTTGGAAGAAAAGGTCAGATCTATTCAATAACCCCCATCTGCTCCGAAACCGACTAAAAGACTACAAAGTGCTACTAGTCCTGCCTAATCACTGCTTACCTAGCAGTGGCTATGTCTGTACCAGCTGTGTAAGTAATAATGTCATTTCAAGAGTGCATACGAAGTTTATATTCAGCAGCATTAGCTGACTTTCCTGCTTGAGTGCTGTTTCATCTGCTTGGGTACTGTGCTGTATGGCCACTGGTGTCCTATTTAACTGCTGTAATAAACAAACTCTGCTTGAAAACCTCAAGCAGCAAACTCAGTAATGCTTATGAGCCCAACACTACCTGTACTGGTGCTTGGTGCTATGCAGTCACTGACTGTACTGGCTTTGGTTGTGAAGTTTTAGCATGGCATTGTAACTATGTCATGCCAAGCAGTGTAGGGCCTTCCTGTAAGAACAAGGCAGGCAGCCCTACCAGCTGCAACACGACAAGAACACAAACTCCAGGCTTGTCATCCGAGGTGTCCGAGGCAGGCAGGATCATGAGATTCTGGGATCAATAAGCTACTAACAACCAAACGAGCAAGATGGGCCGAATGGCCTCCTCTTGTATGTAAACTTTCTTATGTTTTTATGTTCTTATTACATGGGATTTGGGGAAGGCTGGGGACTGTTCTCTGTCTCACATCAGGGACTGGACCCCATGACTGCATCCCTTCAGCCTGGCCTTGCACTGCTTGCTGTTGCCCTGAGACTAGCCTCAGCATTGTACCCATAGCCATAGGGCTCCCCAAACTCTGGAATTTAATGGAGGAAAAATCAAGCCCAGTGTAAAAATTGAAAAAAACAACAAAGCAAAACTCATACTCAGTTGTCAGCCGACCGCTTTTTTTTCACACTGCGGACTCACCATGCAGCCACCCAAGAAGTGCAGCGTTGGAGGACAACGCAGCTCTCGGGCAGCTTACAGGGAAGCCCACAGGCGCCCGGCCAGACTACAGGGGTCGCTGGCGCGCAGTGAGCCGAGGACACCCTGGCCAACCTAACCCTCCCTCCCCGGGCGACGCTCGGCCAATTGTGCACCGCTCCCAGGGAGCTCCCGTCCACGGTCGGTTGTGGAATAGCCTGGACTCGAACTCGCGACATCCAGACTATAGAGCGCATCCTGCACTCCACGTGGAGCGCCTTTACTGTATGCGCCACTCGGGAGCCCCCCAGCCAGCCTCTTTTAAACAGAAAGCTTCAGTCCTCGCTACCATTACTGACTCAGTAATCTGCTACTGCCTATACTGAGTAACAAGACTAATTCTGTTCTGAGCTTGTAAACACTGTTAATATCTTCCACTACCTTGCAAACACTGTCTCCCAAAAGAGAGAGAGAGAGGCTGCTACAGATCTGACATTCTGAAAGCCCTTAATTCAGTGTTATAATAAAGGTTCAGGTTAAAACCCTTGATTGGCTCAGCAGCAGATCAATCCCGTTTAAAAGCCGCAGCCACTAAGAAGCCACGCCTGTGTTGAGTGACTGTGCTGTGTGAAGCTTGAGCCTGAGCTTCCCCCTCACAGTAGACCAAGCAGGCTGAGAAGAAGCAGCTTTGTCGCCTGATACCACCACCTCTCTCTCTCTCTCTCTCTCTCTCTCTCTCTCTCTCCGACCCCCGCTATCCTCGGGGCAATGGCGGATAACAGCTCAGCGATAGGCGACATGCAGGCGGTGGAGATCCATCACTGGTACAAGAAGTTCATGAAGGAGTGCCCGTCCGGACAGCTCACCCTGCACGAGTTCAAGCAGTTCTTCGGACTGAGGGGTTTGGACCCTGAAGCCAACGCCTACATCGAGCAGATGTTCCGCACCTTCGACATGAACAAGGTAAGGAACCTGACCTGGTAAACCCCGGGGTGCTGCAGTGATGGGGTGAGGGGACATCGGAGCAGCTTGCAGACTGCTCCTCCAGCTGCATGGTTAATCTGGAGGGAAACGCTTTCTTTAGGGTTTATAAAGAGCCAGCCTGAGGGCTCTACAGCTATCATCTACAATTTTAGGATTAATTAAAAAAAAAAAAAAAAAAACTATATGAACATAATTCAGATCTTTTATTTAACATCATGTAATCAAATAAACTACAAAATGATATTGCAAGTGTCTACGATAAGCCATAATAGTAGTACAGTATTTCATGTTAGATTTTTGAACTGTTGCATTTTTCAAATTTAGTTTTTTGTTAAGTATATGGAAAACTACAAAGTGTTATGTAATTCAATATGTTAACGTAACATTATTCAGCAGGTTTCATTCGACTTTATGAAGCAAAATTTTGGGGTGATGCAAAACCATTGACCAGAGCTGTATGTACTATAGTGGGATAAACATAAACCAGAAAGGGGTCCCAGTGGAACCAGCAGGGGCTCCGCAGTTGAACTCTTTGGGGTTTAGATTAAACCCATTATATTAAACTCTCTTTCATTATAGGTTCTTAATAGGACCAAAACAAAACAAGGGTTCCAGGGAAAGACCCTATACATTGTCTTATTGCTCCAAAAAAAAAAAAAAAAGCTCCCAGGATCGAAGTATGAACGTCACCATTGGTTCAACATGTTCTGAAAATAGTTTCTCCATGGTTCTGCTATCTGGTCTATAGAAAAAACTAAACTGTCAACGAGTGATCTCCACCAAAACAGATGTGCTGTGTCCTGCCCCGGGCACAATTGCATATGGGCTCCCTCGGAGCTGCACATCACACTGTCACTGTCCTTGCGCTCACTGCTGACTGGAGCTGTATGACAAGCACAGCGAGTCTAGTCCAGCTGCCCCTATACCTGTGAGAACTGCCTGGCAGTAGAAGCCAGGGCAGGCAGCACGCTGCCGCTCTGCTGGTTGGAGCTGAGACTCAGCCAGGGCATCTCCCTCTGTGTGCTGTGAGACTGCAAGCCTAACCCTGTGCTGTGCACGTTTACTGAGGCACTGTGTGACATTGTAGAAGCTGTAGCACAGCACAGTCATGCACAGCTCTGCAAGGGGAAAATCCTGAGAGAGAGGAAAGGTGTGGTTTGTTTATGGCCGAATGGACTTTGTGATTAGTGTGTGCGAATGGACAACTTGTGTGATTGAGTGTGTGCTTGTCAGGTGATTGAGTATGTGTGTGTGTACAGTAGCTTGTGTGATTGAGTGTGTGTGTGTGTGCATGTGTGTATTGAGTGTAGCATGATTGAGTGTGTGTGTGTGTGTGTACAGTAGCTTGTGTGATTGAGTGTGTGTGTGTGTGGAGTAGCTTGTGTGATTGAGTGTGTGCATGTGTGTGTGTACAGTAGCTTGTGTGATTGAGTGTGTGCATGTGTGTGTGTACAGTAGCTTGTGTGATTGAGTGTGTGTGTGTGTGTGTGCATGTGTGTGTGTACAGTAGCTTGTGTGATTGTGTGTGTGTGTACAGTAGCTTGTGTGATTGAGTGTGTGCATGTGTGTGTGTACAGTAGCTTGTGTGATTGAGTGTGTGTGTGTGTGTGTGTACAGTAGCTTGTGTGATTGAGTGTGTGTGTGTGTGTGTGTACAGTAGATTGTGTGATTGAGTGTGTGTGTGTGGAGTGCATGTGTGTGTGAGTGTGTGTGATTGCAGCTTGTGTGTGTGTGTGTGTGTGTGTGTACAGTAGATTGTGTGTGTGTGTGTGTGTGTGTGTGTGTGTGTGTAGATTGTGTGATTGAGTGTGTGTGTGTGTAGATTGTGTGTGTGTGTGTGTGTGTGTGATTAGTGTGTGTGTGTGTGTGTGTGTGTGTGTGTGTGTGTGTGTGTGTGTGTGTGTGTGGAGTAGATTGTGTGATTGAGTGTGTGTGTGTGTGTGTGTGGATTGTGTGATTGAGTGTGTGTGTGTGTGTGCATGTGTGTGTGGAGTGGGTGTGTGTGTGTGTGTGTGTGTGTGTGGAGTAGATTGTGTGATTGAGTGTGTGTGTGTGTGTGTGCATGTGTGTGTGGAGTAGATTGTGTGATTGAGTGTGTGTGTGTGTGTGTGCAGAGCTTGTGTGATTGAGTGTGTGTGTGTGTGTGTGTGTGTGTGATTGAGTGTGTGTGTGTGAGTGTGTGTGTGTGTGAGATTGTGTGTGTGTGTGTGTGTGTGTGTGTGTGTGTGTGTGTGTGTGTGTGTGTGATTGAGTGTGTGTGATTGTGTGTGTGTGTGTGTGTGTGTGTGTGTGTGTGTGTGATTGAGTGTGTGTGTGTGTGTGTGTGTGTGTGTGTGTGTGGAGTAGATTGTGTGATTGAGTGAGTGTGTGTGTGTGTGTGTGTGTGGAGTAGATTGTGTGAGTGTGTGTGTGTGGAGTAGATTGTGTGTGTGTGTGTGTGTGAGTGTGATTGTGTGAGTGTGTGTGTGTGTGTGAGTAGATTGTGTGTGTGTGTGGAGTAGATTGTATTATTTAAGACGTGTCTACAAATCTAAAAACATATTTCAGGATGTTTCATTATTAAATATTTATTAAAGCAGAAAAAACAGTACCTGCTAAATTGTACAATATTTTGTTTTTTTTATGTCCTTTCAGTTTTCATGTTTGCTGTATTTATTTTTAAGTGATAAAAATATATTGTGGCACAGCGGGGAGGGGGGTGAAATCCTCCCTGCAGTAAAATAGGTGGTTTTGTGTTAGTTTGGGGAAATGTAATTGTTTGATTAGTTTTGTTAATTGGGGAATGGTTTTGTTAATTGATTATTGTTTAATTGTTAGTTATTCCCTGCACCTGGAAACAATTGTAAATTAGGATCAGGTTCAGGGTATTTAAAGAGGGCAGTTAATCTGCTCAAGGCTGCTGAAGGAGAGACAGGAAGGTGTAAAATATGTTGTCCCAGCACTCCTGCAGTAAAAAGGTTGGGGAAAGTGTGTTTGATTAGTTTTAAATTGGGGGGTTAATTGGCAGTCCTACAAATCTAAAAACATTTAGTGAGGTTCATTGTGCGTTAATGTGGTTAATGCTCAAAAAGAGCCAGGTGTTTATTTTGTTTATTGTTTATTTTGTGTTTAATTAAAAAGAATTGCGCATAAGCGCTGAAAAATCAAAGTCTGCTGTGCTGGGTCAAGTTTTTAAAGGGCCAACGAACCCGAGCCGCAAGGCTCATGTTACAATATATTTACCCTATTCTTTCAGAAATGGACTTTTTCACGGGGAGCTCCATATTGCACAGCAATGAGTAAATTTCACAGAAATCTTGACACCCGCTGTACTGTGGGAAATGAACATGTATTGCAAGTATATGAAGATGGGCTGAATATCTACTCAGACATTAAATAGATTTGTATAAATGTCTCTGTATAGTAGGGTAGAGTGGAAGTGTTTCATTGGTTGACTCACAGGCCCTCTCTCTCTCTCTCAGGACGGCTATATCGACTTCATGGAGTACGTGGCAGCCCTGAGTCTGGTGCTGCGTGGTAAGATGGAGCAGAAGCTGCGTTGGTACTTCAAGCTCTACGACGTGGACGGCAACGGCTGCATCGACCGCTATGAGCTCCTCAACATCATCAAGGTACGTGCTCGGCCGCGCCCCCTGGGGGTGGGCATGTGTGCTGAACCACAATGTAACTTCAGAGACACCCGTACAGTGTCTTATCCAGGGCCGCTCAGTTTAATTCAACATCACTTCCCAGTGCATTTAGCAGCCAGTGCTCACAGCCCGGAGACTCCTACACAGAGTCAGTTGTCTGCAGTACGCGGCGCTACACAGAGATTGATTACCAAAAGCAGTGCAACACTTGATTTGCAACACTTGATTTGCACAGTGCAATACAGCGCCTCCCTACACAGAGATCAGTTGATGCAGTACAGCGCCCGCTACACAGAGCAGTTGTACAGTTGCGCCTACACCACACAGAGATCAGTTGATTTGCACACAGTGCAGTACAGATCAGATGATTTGCACAGTGCAGTACGCCACACAGATCAGATTTGCACAGTGCGCCCACACAGATCAGTTACAGCAGTACCTCCCTACACAGAGATCAGTTGATTCTGCACAGTGCACAGTGCACAGTACAGCCCCCACACAGAGATCAGTTGATTTGCACAGTGCAGTACAGCACCTCCCTAAACAGAGATCAGTTGTTTGCACAGTGCAGTACAGATCAGTTGATTTGCCAGTGCAGCACACAGAGATCAGAGTTGATTTGCACAGTGCAGTACAACCCGCTACACAGAGATCAGTTGATTTGCACAGTGCAGAGATCAGTTGATTTGCACACAGAGATCAGTTGATTTGCACAGTGCAATACAGCACCTCGCTACACAGAGACAGAGCAGTACATCGCTACACAGAGATCAGTTGATTTGCACAGTGCAGATCAGTTACAGTGCAGTACAGCGCCCCCTAAACAGAGATCAGTTGATTTGCACAGTGCAGTACATCTGCACAGTGCAGTACTCGCTACACAGAGATCAGTTGATTTGCACAGTGCAGTACAGCGCCTCGCTACACAGAGATCAGTTGATTTGCACAGTGCAGTACAGCCCACACAGAGATCAGTTGATTTGCACACACAGAGATCAGTTGATTTGCACAGTGCAGCCCCTACACAGAGATCAGTTGATTTGCACAGTGCAATACACAGAGATCAGTTGATTTGCACAGTGCAGTACAGCGCCTCACTACACAGAGATCAGTTGATTTGCACAGTGCACAGAGATCAGTTACAGCACCTCTCTACACAGAGATCAGTTGCACAGTGAACCCTGTGAAGGTCAAGCTGAACCCTCAAGCCCCTCCTCCCCCAGTCTCTTTTCTAAGCGGCTCTGCTAATTCTTTCCTGGGGGGGATTACACTTCTCACTCCTGTATTTATAGTTGCTGCTGATCGGCTTTGGATAAAATACTAATGAGATTTGAACATGAAGGACCTGCAACAGGACCTTCCTAGAGTTTATCCACCCCATCCCTCCCCCTCTCTCTTCATCACAGTCCAATTCAACTCAATTCAGTGATGCTTTGCCAACGTGTTGTATTAGATACAGCATAAATAAATGCATTTAGAAATGTGAACTAACAGTTTCCCCTCCCTCACTCTCCTCCAGGCTATCAGGGCAATCAATGGCTGTGATCAGGTTTCATCAGTGGAGGAGTTCACGAACAGAGTGTTTGACAAGATCGACATGAATGGAGATGGTGGGTCACTGTCTATTTCAGTTTCATAATGTATCTAAGTGCCTCACTCTTTTTGATGGACTCCCAAAAATGTCAGTCTTAGGACCTAGCAGGGACATCCCGTAGTGCCATTTCCAGACCAAGAGGCTGGGAATCGGATCATTCACCAGGGGAACTCTTCAGAGCTTATTGCGAGGTTAATAAAATGAACATTAGCCATTCGGTCCAACAGCTTTTACCAGAGTTGACAGAGTCCATCTACAAGCAAGAGAATAAGAGTGTGATCTATGCAGTACAGTTTGGACACTAAATTAGAACTAACAGCACAAGGATGCAGCATCGACAGTGGATAAATGCAAAGCATATGACATGGTTTATTTAGATTTCCAGACAGCTTTTGACAAAGTCCCGCACAAAAGATTAATTCTCAAACTGACCGCAGTAGGGATCTAAGGAAATGCAAGCACATGGATTAGGGAGTGGTTAACATGTAGAAAACAGAAAGTACTGGTTAGAGGAGAAACCTCAAAATGGAGCAAGGTAACCAGTGGAGTACCACAGGGATCAGTATTAGGTCCTCTGCTCTTCCTAATCTACATTAATGACTTGTTAAATTTGCAGACGACACAAAAATAGGAGGAGTGGCAAACACTGTTGCAGCAGCAAAGGTCATTCAAAATGATCTAGACAGCATTCAGAACTGGGCAGACACAAGGCAAATGACATTTAATAGAGAAAAGTGTAAAGTATTGCATGCAGGCAATAAAAATGTGCATTATAAATATCATATGGGAGATACTGAAATTGAAGAAGGAATCTATGAAAAAGACCTAGGAGTTTATGTTCACTCAGAAATGTCTTCATCTAGACAATGTGGGGAAGCTATAAAAAAGGCCAACAAGATGCTCGGATATATTGTGAGAAGTGTTGAATTTATATCAAGGGAAGTAATGTTAAAACTTTACAATCCATTAATAAGACCTCATCTAGAATATTGTGTTCAGTTTTGGTCACCTCGCTACAAAAAGGATATTGCTGCTCTAGAAAGAGCGCAAAGAATAGCGACCAGAATTATCCCGGGTTTAAAAGGCATGTCATATGCAGACAGGCTAAAATAATTTAATCTATTCAGCCTTGAACAAAGAAAAATGCGCGGCGATGTCTCTTCCTGTCCCCTCTCTGTCTCTGCCTGTCCCCCCTCTGTGAGCTCTCTGTCTCTGCCTGTCCCCTCTGTAAGCTCTCTGTCTCTGCCTGTCTCCTATCTGTCAGCTCTGTCTGTGCCTGTCCCCTCTGAGCTCTTTCTCTGCCTGTCCCCTCTCTGTCTCTGCCTGTCCCCTCTCTGTAAGCTCTGTCTCTGCCTGTCCCCTCTCTAGGTGAGCTGTCCCTGGATGAGTTTGTGGAGGGGGCCCGGAAAGACGAGGAGTTCATGGAGGTGATGATGAAGAGCTTGGACTTGACCCACATTGTCGCCATGATCCACAGCAGGAGACACAGTGTGTAAAGAGACCCCCCAAACCCAACCCCACCGTGCCCTCGCCCACACAGGAGACACAGTGTGTGAAGAGACCCCCCAAACCCAACCCCACCCCTACCGTGCCCTCTCGCACACAGGAGACACAGTGTGTAAAGAGACACTGGCAGCAGTGGGATTAAATCTCAAAATATCCTCCCACCGAGTCCCTCAGCTCTAACCACTAGACCATACTGCCTCCCAGACCCTCAGCTCTAACCACTAGACCACACTGCCTCCCAGACCCTCAGCTCTAACCACTAGACCACACTGCCTCCCAGTCCCTCAGCTCTAACCACTAGACCCCACTGCTTCCCTGTTCCTCACCTCTAACCACTAGACCCCACTGCCCCTGTCCCTCAGCTCTAACCACTAGACCACACTGCCTCCCAGTCCCTCACCTCTAACCACTAGACCACACTGCCTCCCAGTCCCTCACCTCTAACCACTAGACCCCACAATCTGCTAGTTCCAATCTAAGGGCTGTCCCTCTGGAGGAACATTGCTGGCATGAGAAGACCTCCTTCCCTAAGCTTGATCTGGACCTGATAGCAGGGGCAGGGTTGGTGCAGATACAAGGTTTACAAGCTTGACCCAAGGTGGCCCCAGGCTATTTGGGTGTGTCCACCACAGAGTACAGAGGAGGCTAAAGGGCTATCTGTACAGCAAACTGTTAATGAGACCAACTGGATTGGGATGCTATGTAAAGAGAGACGATCCCAGCCAGGAGTTGAGAGGACGAAGCACAGTGTGAACAATCTGAAACATCCCCCGGCTCTGAAGAATCCTTCCAGCTTCCAGGGAGCTCAGAAAGAGGCTGTTATAAAGTCTGCCGCACCTCCAGTGCTTACCCAGCTATCTATTTGTACGTTCGTCGACTGGCGTATCTGTCTTTGCTCGTCTGTCTGGGAGTTGCACAGTGTTTCTATGTGTTAATTTCTACTGCAGATCATATTTCTACACTATATTCTCCTTACCTTCGGGAACTATTTACCTCATCTCTCTGTATTAGATTTTACCATAGCTTTTAATATGCTCTGCACAGCAGTCTTAAGACAGAACAACAAAGGTGTCAATGTGAATATGTGTGTGTAGTATTTACAACCACTTCAACAGAACAGCAGATCAGGATCGATCTATCTATCTATCTATCTATCTATCTATCTCTCTCTCTCTCTCTCTCTCTCAGCATTTGAGCTTACCGGATCATAGCTGCACTTTGAAATGATTTAACTTTTAATAGATCATAAAAAGGAAGACGGAATCGATCAATGATGTGTCACAGATCAATATTATTCCATATTTGCTTTGCTTATTGCATGCATTTCCAAATGTTATTTTATAACTGCATTTTTTTAGTGACCTTTTTTGTTCAAATAAGTTCCCTGAATGTCTTGAGAGTACGAGAAATCGCTGAGCGGTTTGTGAATGTGAATGTGAGGTCAGGTTTTGGACTCTCTGTGTAAAGTTTGTACATTTGTAAATATCTTGTGTTGTGTCACAGCTTCATGTATATTTATGTAAAGGAGGGCACAGCTCAGTAGGTCCCCAGTGCTGTCTGCAGGTGCAGTCCTGCTGTAGAGATGCCATGAAGAGACACTGCAGCCCAGACACTCAGCAAGTAATGTGCCTTCTTTAGAACACTTTTAAAAAGAGAAGGTTACTTATTTATTGATTTTGAAACTGCTTCACTGAACTGTGGTGCTTTTGTTGAGGTACTTAATAAATATCTAAAAAATTGTAAACAATCTGGTGTCATGTTTGTGTGTAAAATACTATGCTATGAGGTCAGGCTTAACTACACCGGTGATTAAAAGCACTGTAAACAAAGTAAAACACAGTGCTGGCACACAACAGTAAAATACAGTGCGGACCGGTCACAACAGTAAAAAATACAGTGCGGACGGTCACAACAGTAAAATACAGTGCGGACCGGACTGTCACAACAGTAAAAGTAAAATACAGTGCGGACCGTCACAACAGTAAAATACAAATACAGTAAAAAATACAGTGCGGACGGTCAACTGTAAAATAACAGTCACAAAGTACAGTACAGTGCGGACCGTCACAACAGTAAAATACAGTGCGGGGACGGTCACAACAGTACAAAATGCGGACAGTCACAACAGTAAAAATCAGTGCGGACCGTCACAACAGTAAAATACAGTGCGGACGGTCACAACTGTAAAATACAGTGCGGACCGTCACAACAGTACAATACAGTGCGGATTGTTCCCTGAGTGTCAAACAATATGTCAAGCTGAAGTGTGTATAAAATGTAAATCAATAGAGCATGAGAACATAAGAACGTTTACAAACGAGAGGAGGCCATTCAGCCCATCTTGCTCGTTTGGTTGTTAGTAGCTTATTGATCCCAGAATCTCATCAAGCAGCTTCTTGAAGGATCCCAGGGTGTCAGCTTCAACAACATTACTGGGAAGTTGGTTCCAGACCCTCACAATTCTCTGTGTAAAAAAGTGCCTCCTATTTTCTGTTCTGAATGCCCCTTTATCTAATCTCCATTTATGACCCCTGGTCCATGTTTCTTTTTTCAGGTCAGAAAAAGTCCCCTGGGTCGACATTGGCAATACCTTTTAGAATTTTGAAAGCTTGAATCAGATCGCCGCGTAGTCTTCTTTGTTCAAGACTGAATAGATTCAATTCTTTGAGCCTGTCTGCATATGGCATGCCTTTTAAACCGGGATAATTCTGGTTGCTCTTCTTTGCACTCTTTCTAGAGCAGCAATATCCATTTTGTAACGAGGTGACCAGAACTGAACACAGTATTCTAGGTGAGGTCTTACTAATGCATTGTAAAGTTTAACATTACTTCCTTGATTTAAATTCAACACTTTTCACAATATATCGAGCATTTTGTTGGTCTTTTTATAGCTTCCCCCATTGTCTAGATGAAGACATTTCTGAGTCAACATAAACTCCTAGGTCTTTTTCATAGATTCCTTCTTCAATTTCAGTATCTCCCATATGATATTTATAATGCACATTTTTTTATTGCCTGCGCGTGCAATACTTTACACTTTTCTCTATTAAATGTCATTTGCCGTGTGTCTGCCCAGTTCTGAATGCTGTCTAGATCATTTTGAATGACCTTTGCTGCTGCAACAGTGTTTGCAAATTTAACAAGTTTGCTTACTATACCAGAATCTAAATCATTAATGTAGATTAGGAATAGCAGAGGACCTAATACTGATCCCTGTGGTACACCACTGGTTACCTCGCTCCATTTTGAGGTTTCTCCTCTAATCAGTACTTTCTGTTTTCTACATGTTAACCACTCCCTAATCCATGTGCATGCATTTCCTTGAATCCCTACTGCGTTCAGCTTGACAAGCAAAAAAATAAAAAAATAAATAATGCACGTGCATGCAGGACCCCTCAACGCGCCTCCTTAGTGGTAAAATATTTCATTTTGGCTATGATTGTGATTATGATGTGCACTGTTCTGTTATATTCAACCTGGTATCAAATCGCGCAGCTTTCCATGGTTATTTTTAAAATGGAATTTGAAAACGGAATGTTTCACCCCGCACACTTACTCAACTGACAGACCCTGTTTAAATAAATACATTGCTTATCACCTCTGCGCATGTGTGACTGGACGGGACTCACATACAGTACGCGGAATGAGGAGGAAGGAGAACGGGACGTTTTCATTTCAAACCACATCCCTTTCTTTATCTGTCAATACCTTTAGTAATGTCCATCGCGGACGCGGCCCCTGCGAGGAGGCAGGCTTGTTAAGTTCTCAAGAGAACGACCCCGACACCCATCAGCAGAGTGACGCGGGACGGGCCGGCGGACGGCTCGCTGCGGCTGTTGCAGAGGTCGTGTCTGCAGCAGTCGTACTTCACCGTGTAGGTGACTCCCCTGAAGTCAGTGGAGCCCAGGTCATTGCACAGCTCCTTGTCCACGCAGCCTTTTCCCTTCAGGACTTCCAGCCCGCCGTACAGCCCGGCCCCTGTGAAGCAGGCCCCCCCGCTTACGCACTGGCTCTGCAAATTGCTGCAGCCTCTCCCTTTGCGGTCGAATTGACAGTAGTAGCAAGTCAAGGCCCGTGACGTCACCACCTGCTGCAGGACCGCGGCGCAGAGCAACAAAGACGACAGCCGACTCATCTCCAGGACGTTGGGAAGCAAAACGTGTGCGTGTGTGTGTCACTAACAATCCACAATCACAAAAACAGACTCATTCAGGCTGACGGGACCTAGCATGGTGTGCACCAAGAGCTGAGGATGTAACAATGTAGTGCTGATGTCACAGGTGTGATGTCACTCACACACACAGCCATACCTGCTGGGACTGCCGAAATGCATTTCAAATCTTGTTGTTGCTATTGTTTGTCGTTGTACAACACGTGTCTGTTTGATCAGTGTAGCACACCATACAATGCCACATGGTTTCACTCCCTTTCATACATCTTTAGTAATGCTCTGGAAGCAGTATTTACTGTATATGAGGCCAGATATGCAGGTGGATAATCATGTGCGGTCCTTGTCGGTATTCACAACCCCTGAAAGCAACAAGTGCCAGTATGCAGATGGGGAGGGATTGAAAAATACTGTAAAGGATTTCAAATATAGATAAACGAGAGTTACAAACAACTATCCCTCACATGACTGATTCATTTGTTTCTCCAAACTTTAAAACCATGACATGAATCTGTCATTGTTTAAGTAACTGACAGAACATACAGAAGGGCATCCCTGATCTCATTCAATCATCAGTGTCTGAATAAAAGACCCTCTCAGCCGTGCTGATGTACAGCATTCTCTGCTTGAACAACAGCGAGGGACTTGTATTTAGACACAAGGGGGCACGAGCTGCAGGTGGGTGTCAATGCTGTTAGTAAACTAACACACGTTTTCCTGTATGAGGATATTTGAAAATGTGTTAAAAGGCAATTCTTCGGCTGATTGAAGTTTAAGGTTCTGAAGTCTCGTTAGCTTTTAGAGGACACTTACCTCAGCGTAATGGCCACTGTACTTGGGCTGAGAGAACTGTACAAATTTAATTTACAACCTAACTGAATATCTCCACTTAGCTGAATAACGACTGAGGGAAGAAGCACAACACAGAGACACACACGGTGCTACACACAGGCTTGGCCAGTAGTTTATTCCCTTTAAGACTGTTCGGAGAGCCCCCTAGCGGATACAGATATATATATACAGGGGGTTGATATACAGGGTCTACACTGAGGGGTCCATAAATACACAACAGACTGCAAAACAACACCGACTGCAACGCAGGTAGAAAAAAACTAAGCAAAAAATACAAATCAGAAAATAAACCAAAAGAAACCGAACCTGTGGCTCTAACACTAATAACTTAACGACTCTAGAAAATAACATACATACTGAACATACAGTGCACTTAAATAGGTACGTGGGAATGTTACGATAAACATCTGCATCTCAGAGAAAAACAAACAAAAGAAATCTTCGCTCAGTCTGTTTTCATTGTGCTTCTCTCTCATTTTTCTTCTTCAGAG
>CM072668.1:70353851-70373935 GCA_036884735.1 Huso huso
ATCACAGTTTGAGCTGCCAGAACCACTCAACTTTAGCCTGAACTGCATGAGATGACATCTCTTATGCAGTAAGAGACCCTGCACGACATACATACCACTTAGAAAGTTTCACAAGGAACAGGGTTGACTCCACGAGCCATTCTGCAGACAGACCATGGTCCAGACTGCCAGTGGAAGTTCCCTGAGGGAATTAGGTGGTGATATTCACTGGGGTGAGTCCCTTGGTTGTATTGAGGAGGTGCACACCCGGTCTTACTTTCCAGAAGAGCCTCTTCAGCATGAAGTTCCTCTGAGCCTTTCTTCAGCTCCTGCACCAGGGCGCACGTCTCCTCCAGCGTGTTGTCCTCCTGAAACAGCTCGCAGGTCAGCTGACTGAACAACTTCACTGCCTGCTCTGAGCTGGACAGCAGGGAGAGACAGCAGCCCGATCAACACACACACACACACGCACGCATGCATGCACGCACGCACGCACACACACACACACACTCTCTCACACACACACACACACACACACACACACACAGCAGCAGCATCAGCACATTTAGATACAGCTAAAGAACATCTAATTGTGATGACACTTGGTAGGGACATTCACTGCTTAAATGGTCTTGCGCCATTGTATCTCCCTGTGCTCACAGGATGCCAGTTTGCTGCAACTTCCACAGTTTAAAATGCGTCCCAGGGGTGAAAGGACATTCTCTTACTGTGCCTCGCCCCGAGCCTTTTGGGATTCTCACCACCTTCAGTCAGACAATCACAGTCTGTCCTCTTTGAAAAGGTATGTCCTGGTATATTGCCTTAAGGTTGTGGATTGATTTTAAACAGCTGACTAACAGCTAAAACCTTTCTTATTCATTTAAAACTATTTGTTTTAGTTTTATTTTGTGTTCAGTGCTTGAGAGGACATTGACAGGCGCTGTAAGTACAATGATATTGTAATAACAGTAATACATACATTACTGAATAGGTTTCAGTGGATCGGGTGCTCTTACCTACATGTTCTCTGGCCCTGGCCTGGGAGGTCGATTGAACCCTGAACTTGCTGTGCTGTGGATCTTGCATTAGAGTGGACTGCTGCAAGTACAAAAGATGACAACTTCAGGTCAAAAAAAAAAATAAAATAAAAGCATTACATTCACCAAGTTTGAAGCAAAGTAATAGAATGATACTTTGTACCTAAAATAACGTACGATCAACATGCACTGAATGCATTTTTGTTTTTTAAAAGGCATTGGTAACTTCCTTTCCTGTAGGTCTGCGGCAGGGTGAGGTGTTGCATCACAATGCTTGTGGTCAGTCCCTCCAATCCAGCCTTGTGATTGGTTTTAAATGAAGTAATTAGCTGATAAGGGCTGGTAATTCTAAAAGGCTGCAGTCAGTGGTGACACGCGTGAGGTACTTTACTGAGTGCCTGAGTGACAAGGCGCTGCTCTCCATAGTTCAATGACCTCTGATTTAAGTTTGCTTTGGTAAACTGTCTGTAATTAAAAGTGTGCAAATGTGTTGAAATCTACTTTTTGGTTCTTGTTTCCAGTCCCGTGTTTACCTGGCTTACCATTGGCTGACCGGTAACAAAGTCACAAAGTCGCTAGTCAATTGCTCAAAGTGGTGACGGATCATTAAAAGAAGGGAGGGACTTTGAGAAAACAACATCTCCAGTAGTATTTTAGTCCTTAAAAGCAAGTTAAATCACAGGTTTGGACCGATTCATTTTTTTTTTGTTAAATGTAGTCGCTGCCAATTTTTTTATTATTTTCTCCCAATTTGAATGGCCAATTATTTTTAGGCTCAGCTCACCGCTACCCCCCGCGCTGACCTCGGAGGGCAAAGACCTTAACACACGCTGTCCTCCTTAAGCGTGTGCCAGAATCATCTGACCACTTTTTTCACACTGCGGACTCACCATGCAGCCACCCAAGAGCTACAGCGCCGGAGGTGCCCGGCCAGACTACAGGGGTCGCTGGTGCGGTGAGCCGAGGACTCCCTGGCCGACCTAACCTCCCTCCCTCGGTGGCGCCGCCAATTGAGCACCGCCCCTAGAAGCTCCCTTCTTCGGTCGGGCAAAGGAATAGCCTGGACTCGAACTCGCGACGCCCAGACTATAGGGCACATCCTGCACTCCACTGGAGCGCTTTACTGGAATGTGCCACTCTGGAGCCCCTTGGATTCCAATATTTAAAAGTGGTGCAGTAGTATCTACATCTGCCACTGTTTAGATCAGGGGTGGCCAAAGTTATTCCTTCCACTCCTGTTCTTTGTTCCAACCCTGTTCTAAATTATTTAATTGAACCAATTAAACCTCCCTCCAGACCCTGAAGTAGTTCATTATCACATTTTACTTGTTATGAACTATACCTAATTTTTGTTTTAAGAATGACAGCTTTTATTTAAGCTTGATTAATAATTAAAATAATAGGTTAGGAAATTGGTTTATTAGTGTATCTATATAACTGGTTTACGGGTATTTTGAAGGATCAATGCTGGATAATTAACTGATGTCTGTAATTCAATTGAGGAATGTTTCATTTTGTATGTAAATTACACTGAGATAACAGTTTTAGAATCTAAGCTAAAATTGATGACCAAATATCAATTTCTAGCCTTCGCTCCCGTCACTTCAACACTTACTATAATGTAATTGTTCCAGGAGTTCTTTAAGTACAGGAATATGAGCGAGGACTTGACACAACATACAGGTGCAGCTCCCGTGCAGCCCGCTGCTCGCCGCTCTGCCTGCTGACCCCAGTCTGTGAGGACGGGAGGAGGAGCGCAGTGGAGAGCACGGCCCTGGCTGGCCCAGGAGGAGAGCCCAGTGCCAGGGTGGAGAGGCAGGGCGACAGCGACGCCGCGGACGGGGGCCTGGGAAGGGGTCGGGGGCGGCTGGAGGATCCTCCTGTCACAGAGACTCGGGCCCTTCAGGTCAGAAGAGGATCTGCTCTGCTTCACCCTGAAGTCTTCGGTCTCTGCGGTGCCCCTGCAACAAACATTCAGCTTGTTAAAAGTACAGAGAGCTCAGCCGGGAATCCCAGGCTGTAATCAAGCTAATGGAATCAAACAACGATTGAAAAGCATGAAAGCTCAGATCTGCGAAACAGGCAACAGTTCATCTTCAGGAATCTGCAACTAGCAGGTTTAAACAAAAAATAAACCTGCACCAGATAGAATTTTCGTACATTCCATTGATCAAATGGTTAATCAGGATAAATGGACCTCAGATTAGATAATACTGCAGTTGTCTGCTAGTGAACTACTTGAGGTCCATTATCACAGAAAGGTTGACGACTGAATGCTCATCCTAAAGCCTATTACAAGCTACCATTATACAGAAACCACCAATAGAGAGCCCTGCTTCGTTTTACTAAATATACTTACATGAAGCCATTTCAGTCTTACTCCTTTTCGATACACAACTGAATAAAGTCCCTGCTTCTGGTTAATGGTCTAATTTACTTCAGACAGTATTGACCAGTTCCTTATTCTACCGTTGGTCAATTGCCATCACACAGCATCATGCTTTGGTCTTTACCCCTGTGATATAATCATTGCAGATTTCCCTTATAAAAGTTTCACAGTATTTTTGCACAGGTTTTACAATGCTTACCTATGCTTCCTCTATGGGGATCTTTTATAAGAGTGATTCTAACTACATGGATTCAGTTGTTCCAACTACCAAACAGTAGTTAAAAAATGGCATTTGACAAAACTGTGCTGTGCACGAGAAGCTTATAGTCTTTTCCACAGTAATGACTTTGAATGGTGTCAAACACCTCCGAACTGCTTGATTTAAGCATCACATGAAAATGTTATTTTAGGTAATTTGAGATTATACTACTGAGTTGTTAGGTTCTTTGTTTTGTAACATTTAACAGGTTTTTTTTTTCTAATTTAAAAATAAATAAAAGCTGAGACTGGAGTAAACGCTTTACTCACCCACCCTCTTTCTATTCATCTTTGCTGTTGCTCTTGGTTCCTTCCATAGTGTGCTTACTTGGTTGCCAGGCAACCAAGTCTGGTTTGCACAGACAGCCCCAAAAGAAAAAAATCAATAAAATAAAGCCACTGCTTCTGCCTCACAGTGATTGATTTGCATCATAAGCAAATAAAGAGCTTTTGTATTATTATCTGATAGATAAAACCACAAAAAAAGACTACAGCACAGGGATGGACTCCCACTGCATAGGGAGTTTGATCAATTCCTGGTTTTACTATAAGTTTAATAAGACATACCTGAGCTTAAGCTGATAGTAAAACCTGGAATGGGTGAAACTGCTCTGCAATATGATACTTTTGTATAGTAAAATAGAGTAAATAGAAAGCAAGACCAAAAATAAAAGCAGTTTGGTATAATTAGGGGTTACCATATGAGTCCTTGTACACTCAGATAGTGCAGGCTTTTCAACTCACATCGCAATGCATTCTGGTATGTTTTACCTGTCTTAAGTACCATTCACAGCAGGACTACACTTCCCAGAATTCATTGGGGCAGAGTTGAACAGCCTGAATTATCTGTCCTAGTGTACATGGAGTCATACGGGTCACCCTAGGTATAACATAATGTTACAAATAAAAAATAAAAGTTACAAAAAGTAAAAAAGAAAGAAGTGTACACATTTTAAAACACAGTTTAAGTTCCATTTTAAAAATGCTAAAACTACAAAAGTATGTTTTTAATTTTGATTTAAAACCGTTAACTGATGTAGCACTGCTATGAGGTGACAATGCATTCCACAGTCAGGCATCCACAACAAGGGTGACAATGTAAATAACAACGTCTCCTTCTGTACAGAAATGTATATGAAAAGATAAAGATCACCAGCAATAGCCTATTTTCATTCACAACACTTAATGATTATAATAAAATAAGGTTCTTTTTTAATGCATTTAAAATCTTGCAGTCCATCTTCATTCAACTAAGCCTTCCCGACCACGTGGAGGTGTTGACCTTTCAGTGACGCTGGAAAACAGAGGTTGAGTTAGATATGCAGCCTTTGAGAGGGGGGATAGGCACAGTGCCTTCATCAGAGTTCTCCTCTCTTACCCTCCTGAAAATGCAAGCTTCACATTACAGTATCAAAGGCAACCTGAGCTCTGCTGTCCTGTATGGACGGAAGATCGCTTCCACTTGAAAGGGGCTCTGTCTGCCTTCACAGCACCACATAACAGCCCTTGTGGAGTCCAGGGAGGTACTGAACCCTACTGAAGCCTTATAAACTGGCTTCTCTCAAACTGTGGAAAGCATCAAGGACCCCACATATAGAAAGACTTCCAGTTTTATTTATAGTATTTCTAAATTCAGCCCTTCTGAGTGTTTAATAGTCATGAGTCATCAAGCTCACTTTTTAGAGTTTAAGTTTAATTTTGCATCAGCTACATCGGCCATGACAGCTACAATTAAAAACAATAGAAATATTACTTAATTTGTGAACAAAACCAAGTGCATAAACTCTGTGCAGACTAGTGAGCATTTAACGTGGTAGCCAAATTTAGCTTTAGGAGTATAATCTGCAAACGCGGTGGTATCTCTTCCTGTCCGTCCCATACTCCGCGTCTCACTGGATGGGAGGTGGAAAGGTCTTCCTCTCTCCTCCTTACTCTTTTCTGTCCCTCTGACCTCTCCTCACTCTCTGATAAACACCTTTGAATTTCACGCTGTCCAACTAACCTCTCTCCTGTCAACTGCTAACTGTAATTGTACTTTCGAACTCTCCTCCTCCCCTCTGCCTACCCCAACTAGGTGATTTCAATATCCATCTTTCAACCCCACTCACTCGTCTCCTTCACTCCTTCTCTCTCCATCCTCCTACCCACAAAGCTGTCCGTCAACTGACTCACCTTCTAGGGCCTGCTGCCCCTCACCCTCTCTGTCACCCCTCTGACCTCTGATCACTATTTCATCTCTTTTCTCTGTCTCTCCTCTCTCCTACTGCACCCCACACCCACTGTCACTTCCTCTGTAACCTCTGCTGTCTCTCTCCCTCTGTCCTTGCCTTCACCTCTCCTCTCACCTACCTCCCATCGACTTTTCTTCCAACATTTAGTACACTCTGCTACCTCCACTTTCTCCTCCCCGACTCCTCCCTTGACTCTCTCTGTCCCTCACCTCCCGACCTGCCCTGCGCGCCCTCCCTCCCCAACCCTGGCTCTCCTCTGTGCCTGCCAGGCAAGAACCAAACTGCGCTTCTGCTGAAAAGAAATGAAGAGAACCAAACCCCTGCTGCTCTAGACCCCATCGTTCCTCCTCCTCCTTCTCCTCTTATTAACCTCTGCTAAAAATATTTTTCCAATCTATTATCCATCCTGCACTAACAACCCTGGAAACTATTTCACCTCCTCCTCCTCCTC
Source organism: Huso huso (assembly GCA_036884735.1). NCBI lineage: Eukaryota > Metazoa > Chordata > Actinopteri > Acipenseriformes > Acipenseridae > Huso > Huso huso. Next base: position 70,360,197 of record CM072668.1, read on the forward strand.
CTCCATCTGACTTTTTTGTCTCTTTCATCTCCCCAACATCTCTGATATCTGCAAATTTTTACCTCTTCCCCCTCCACCCCTCCCGGCTCCAATCCCAACATATCTGTCTCCCTTAACTCACCCTCCTTCTCCTCCTTCTCTCCTCTCAGACTCTGAGACATCTCCTCCCTCCTCCAGGGCCACAAACCACCATGTGGCCTGGACCCTCCCAGCTCACCTTTTCAAGCTGCTGCCTTTTCCTTCCTTCATCTCCTCGGCCGGGCAGTACAACCGCCAGCCTCTGGCTTTCCCGTTCAACCACTCTCTGACGACCCTCCAATCTGGTTTAAAATGCTCACCCACATGAAACCAATCTCCTGTCTGTCACTAAAAGAATGCTGCCCGTTCTTTGCCTCTCTCTGTCTGTTCTCTTTTCGGCTCTTCCTGTTGTCTTGACACTGTCGATCACTCTATTCTCCTATCCTCTCATCGCTGACCTGGGAATCTCTGGCACTGTTTGGCTGGTTCTCCTCCCACCTCTCCGACCGCACCAACAGGTAACCTGGGCGTGGCTCAACCTCCATTTCTCACCCTCTCTCAACAGGAGTTTTGATCAGTCTTGTCCTCCTGTTCTCTCTACACCCCTCTGACCCCCGTATCTCTATCTGTCTGTCTGCTATCTCTTTCCTGATGCACTCAACCTCAAACTCAACCTCTCTAAATCTGACCTCCTTTTTTACCCCTCTCATTCCCCCTCCTCTGATCTCTTTATCTCCCATTCCTCTGAATCACCACACTCTCCTCCCCAGCCAAGAGCCTTTGAGTAACCCTGACCCCCTATCTCCTACTCCCAGCACATCCCACTCCAGCACGCACCTGCCGATTCTTCCTGAGCAACATACAAAGAATCTGACCCTTCCTCACCAACTTCCACGCTCCTCATCCAGGCCCTGATGCTCTCCTGTCCAGATTACTACAACTCCCTCCTGGCTGGCCTCCTGCATCCCCCACCTGTCCACTCCAGCTCATCCAGAACTCTGCTGCTCATCTTGTGTTCTTCTGCCACTTCATCTCCTCTCCTATTGGTCAGGAAGCACCCCGAGTCCAGGCAGACACTTCCCAGGCTGGGCCCTCGCCTGCACAGTCCTGTTCATTGGTAACATCTGTTGCTTAGGTTCGGCGGATGGACCTCCACACAAACAAGAGTCAAACTGCCACACGCTAAGTTTGTAGTGCTTTTGTGAGGTGGATGGATGAACCCAGAAACTAAAGAGTTGAACAGTTTGTGCATCAACGCACAGGCCAACAAACCTCCCATAAGCTGCTCAAAGACCCAAGTTGTGCTTACCAGCTATATGTGGTGTTAAAAGCTGCTGTAACCTTGTAAACACCAAACATTATAGGTGCATTTTTAGCAAAGCTGTTCTTCGGTAAACTTAATTCACTGCACAGAAATTCCAAAAGAGCATTCAAAAGGTAAACACTTGAATAAGACACTTATTTTTTTTGGTTTCAATGGTTTTAAGCTAAATCTTAGAAAACTACCCATAATTTCAGCAGTATAATAATAACAAAAGCTATGCATTTTTATTTAAATGACGTCAGATACAAGGGAACTGATCTTTAAAATACATTTGGATACCAGCTGTGCATTACTGGCGCTGACACCACCTAGTGGCATTGTGAAGGGACAGCACCCAGAGAGATTAAAGGGAGATGCACACTGCATGCCCAGCTACATGCTTCACACCCACAGCCATCTGAAACTGAGGCAACAGCTAAAGCTGAACCCAATAAATGAGTCTCTGATAATAGGAAGTCGTGCTATGCGGAAAATTGTAGCTGTCTAAAGTTGACCTTTTCTAAAATCTGTTCAATTTCTACACTTCAACAGCAAGATGGTAGGTCTAAAATGTGCAGTTTTGAAGGAAACACATGTTATAGCAAACAGTATCATGACATCTGGTACTACACTGGGTTAAAGGAATCTCTGTTTGCATGGCTTGATTTCAGGTCTTGCACTTCCTTAGTCATTTCACCTGAAGAAGAAAGTTGTCCCCACCCCTTCACCTGCTTCCCCCAATGACTGACATCCTTTGCTGCCAGTAAGATGCTTTTACTCCAAAGACAATCATTTACAGCTGCTGTCCTTTTTTGTTTCAGTGTGTACATCCTACAACTTGTACACATTCTAGCATCAACTAGATCTTTATCTAAGGCCTTTAGCATGAGGGCGCATCTTAATATAAGAAGCTGCCCCCCAGCCTGCAATTCAAACAGTGTGATCTGAATTGCTCTTTGTAATGAGTCATTCCAGTTTTGAGGCAGGAACCTCTTAAAAAATCTCCGTGGATTGGTTGTTTTGCATTCTTTGTGACGCATACTGAGGTAAAACAATGATCAACCTGTAAACTGGGACAGAAAATCAGCAGGAGATTTTTTTCAAAGGTACTTTCTTTGTTCCCTATTTCGTTGAAGACTTTAATCATTCTGAGTTTTCAATTTAAACTTTTTTTTTTTTTTTTGTTAAAAGCAGCATGTAGAAAGAGTGCGAGTAGACCTTTTCTTGTCTGACTTACATCAAATTCAGCAACTGCAACACTTAATTTTTTTTTTTTTTTAAATGATTGTAAAATTATTTTTATTTTTTCTTTTTAAATAAAACTAAACATTGCCAAAAAAACTTCTCTTTGGTGTGATTCTTGAAATTCCTAGGAACAGTTTTACTGAAAATACTAAATAAATGATTGTGCTTTTATAATTGTGCTAGCATGAATAACAGACTGCAATGCATACAACTACTGAAAATATCACTGCATATTACAGAAGATTTCAAGATTGACACAACTACAGTATATGCAGAAAAGAGTTTGAAAACAGGATATGAAACAGGAGATCTGGGGCTTCTAGTAATCACCCCATGTTTTTAAAAAAGCAGTGGAGTCCTCTGTGCAGGTGTGAAATACAAAGCATAAAATGTTAAATATTAATGCAATTGTCATGTGCTTTTTTTTATGGTCAATTATAAATTATATTTTAATAAAACAATAAAAAACAGAAAACTACTCAAAATACATACCAAGTTCAAATCAATTAAAGTAATATGTACAGTATCATCCCTCCAACCATACCTGATGTGTCTGGCACAGTACTGGCTGTCTCCCCTCACAGTGATCCCCACAGTGATAGTCTGAGAGTGACCGTGCTTTGTTGTGATATAAACTCGTCAAAAACATTTTCAAACAAACTTCATGCTCGCTTCATGAAATCTCACTACAATTTGAAACACATAGTTCTGCCAAAAAAAAAAAAAAATACTAAATCGCAATCAAGGTAGATACAGCTATTACCTCGATACACTAAAACCCCTCTGTAAAATAAACACTGATCGATTCTGAAAAATATAATACTGTATTCTGCTGGTAGCTGTCATTTTTTGATGTGTCATTTTTATAGTTTAAAACCAAAACAACTACCTTAAATTTTATTATTATTATTATTATTATTATATTATTATTATTATTATAAATAGTGTCAGATGTTGGGGGGTTTGCAGTATATTTACTGCAACTGTACATACAGAATGGTAACTGGTACACTGTTTCAGCACCTCAAATCTGAACAGAAAATAATCTCTCTAGCATTATCAGATTGCACATTAACGGCTCTTTGTCGGAAGCCTTCAAGTAGTTCCTGATTGATCCAGCCTTTTTTTTAAGTTAATTTCTTTACAAAATGAATTGAAAATTGCTTCTAATAAATTAATGTATTACATACACTTATCAAAGAGCAAAATAACTCAAGGCCTAAGGAAAATAATTCATTCTGGAAGCAATTAGTATTCAATGTGTCAGCTCATTCAAACATTGGGTTTCTTCCAGGAGAAAAAATGTACCCTTTGGAGTGTTTCGTTTCCATGACAACCAGGAAGTAAACCGACGCGTCGCTACAACAATCCTCCACTGAAAGAGTTCGAACAGGAAGTTGTAAAGAGCAAACACCATTACCATCGTCCATAGTGAACACTGTCTTCAGGCAAGCCTGTTGACCAGAGATGTTTCTGTAGTGACGGCGTGTCAATTAATCTTTACTGTCACTGACTTAGAGGGTGGCACAGGGCAGGGTTCACAAGCCTTTCATTTATTTAACCTCTGAGGTGTGGGTTCCAATCCTGCCCAGACCACAAGTGAAATGAGTCTGGTCAGTGTTTTTCAAATAGGGGATGTTCACAGTTCAGAGTTACATTTTTCCTAAACCTTTAACCGCTGTCAAAGGTATGAATTATCGAGGTCAGCTGCAATGTTTATACAAATGAATGAGAGAAGTGTAAGACTATTTATTAAAGTCTGCTCACATACACATAGATGTTGTGCAAAGCTAGTCTCATCCACCTTAGTGTTTGTGTCATTGAATTAGCACCAACTATGACCTCTAATGCATTATTAATTCATGCTTCTAACGACCCTCTTTTTTAAATGGAACCGATACCAGTCCATCCCAAAAGCACTGTGACACATAACAGGGAACCGTACGCCATAATAAAAACTAAAAGAACCACAGTTTACAAACCTGACAAAAATTGCATCAGGTGGGGTCTGAATTTACCAAGATTTTGTTCTGCTACATGTCACAAATCAGGAAAATGAAGGAAATTGCAACTGGGCTTGAACTGCTTGAAAACCACCCTTTTTTTAGGTATATTCCTGAAGTGACCAAGTGTGGGAATCTGAACAGGCAGGTCTCTGAACTGTATCGAGTCTGTCTGTAGGTTTACTATCAGGAGTTGTTTATACTGCAAGAAGGCAGGAATCATTTATTTAACATCAAACGCCTGGCTCTTGATCATTTGAATTACATACCTAATTAAAGGAAGTTCTGAAACCATGGACTAATGCAGGGCTACTGTGAGCTTCAAGCCATGAGAAGGACCAAATAATTATTAACTTTTTAACATTAACAATAAGACCAGGGGTTATAAAGAGGAACACTGTGGTAGTCAAACATGCGCTCTCTTTGTGGACTCCAGATAGACTTTCAAAGCCTTGTTCACGCCACAGAATCCGGTGTGCACAGATAAGCCAGACCCAAACACTCACAAAGACATGCCAATATGAGAAATTATAAATCACATATCAGAAATCAACCAATCACAGTGAAGTATTTGCCAAAATTCCACTACATCTTACCCCATGTACAGATGTCATCCCATGCATACCTAATTCCAATGTTCAAAAAATCAGAGTACCAAAAAATAATAAAAAAAACCCATACAGATGGGATTAATATGGCTCTGTGTACGATGTCCAGGGATTCTGTCACCGTCACTAGAGTGTAGGCCACCATGGCCAGGACTAGTCTTCTTCTTGAGAGACATGACCGGTCCTCTAGGTTTACTGCCTCCTCTGATGTCTTAGTGGTAGATATCTGCAGAGGTACAACCTTTGAGACACATGGCCAAATTTTCAAAGTGTTACTTTACCTCCAGTCTTTAAATAACTTTTTTTTTTTTTTTTAATAAATTTAGTCGCCAAAATGAAATTTATAATTAAAGTTCAGGAGGAGGGTCAGACACCAATCCGCATCACCAAATTGAATCATTCAATTTACACATTAGCTAATTTAAATTGTTAGCACTATAAATACCCCTTCACTTATCTCTCAGTTGCGCTTTTTGATTTCATCGTAACCCACCACCTCCCCCATCTCCACCTTTCTTAATAACAGTTTTATGTTTTTTTATCAAATGGGGGTCTCAGCCTCGCCCAGTTGGCAGGTAGCCAACCCTCAAACCAAGTTAGGTTTGATGCCAAATGATGTGTATATACAAGCATACTTTTCTGTTAAATCGATACTCCCGATTCTCTACAATAAATATTTGTACTAAAACATTTTGTGATTGGTGTTTGTCCCTGAAACTACTGAATTATTTTTTAAATTATTTTCTCTCAATTTGAATGGCCAATTATTTTTAGGCTCAGCTCACCCGCTACCACCCGGCGCTTGTCCTCCAAGCGCAGGCCGCCAGCCGACCTTTTTTCACACTGCGGACTCACCATGCAGCCACCCAAGAGCTACAGTGTCGAGGACAACGCAGCTCGGGCAGCTTACAGGCAAGCCCGCCAGGCGCCCGGCCAGACTACAGGGGTCGTGCGCGGTGAGCCGAGGACACCTGCCCGACCTAGACCTCCCAGGCGACGTCATTACCAGTGTCGCATCCCCCTGGTCTTTAGTCTTTAAATAACTTGATGCTAACATTTCAAAAATGAGAAGCAGTCCCCTCGAGAGTGCTTGTCCCGTCGTGAATTACACAGACTTGTGACAGGTAGGTGCATCTTTTATATATTACAGGCAGAATTCACCTTGTAATATACAAACCCACTGGAACATAGTGTACAGTTCAAAAGGTGTAGAGTTTCACACCACAATATACTGATACCCCCAAACTTAAAGCTTCTAAAACTTAATGCTATTTTCTATTTTTTACCATTAAAATTAAACCATTATTCTGCTGATAAAAAAAAAAAAAAAAGTGCCGCATATATTAAGAGTATGCTTGTCGCCTAGCTTTAATCACACCGATCCCCCATTCAGCCATGCTCATTATATGTCATTTTTGTTGTACACCCGCGGGCGCTTTGATAAAACACATAGCATACAGTACTGCACCGCTCTGTAAACCCCATGTAGAAGAGCACAGCACTCAATGATTAGATCATAGAAGTGCTCGGATAATCAGGGGCTGGATAATGAAGTTGTTACTGCAGAGTGCTGGAGCCGGTCTGTGCTGCACACTCCCTCTTACCTTAGTGCAGAGTTTGGCACGCCTGCTGATCTTTGTGCTTTTCGCTGGTGATGATCGAGCACTGAAGAGTCTGCCATTCACTGGAGTTAAAAAAGAATAGGTCATTAAAAATGTCTTCCGTTGTAGAAGAAACCCGCCGTCACACCCTGGGATATACAGTACAGACATCAGTCTGCATGTCTGTTTTACATTCCCTTTACTATTGCACTGTGCTTGTAGTCATTCTGAGTGGTTCTGGGTTCTGGACCCAATATTCAGTTATTGTCATTTTCTTCCGCTATGTGTTGGGACTGAACTGCTTTCCTCAGTCCATTTTAAACTACCTACTCTAGATTGGTCAGGCAGACAAGGTGAAAGGTTACACTGTCACATGACTTAAATGGAATCGAAAGCATTTTCAGTTCCTGGCCGTTTAGGATTCTTCAGACAAGCTTTAGAGCAGGCAGATTTAGAGTAAATGGTAAAACCCAGGGCCATTCAGAATGACACCAAACATCCTACAACAGTTAATATATAAAAAAAACACCAACAGCATTGCACTTATATAGCACGTTTCAATTAAAAATGAATAAGAAAAGGTTTTAGCTGTTAGTCAGCTGTTTAAAATCAATTCACAACCTTAAGGCAATATACCAGGAAATGCCTTTCAAAGAGATTTAAAGGAGATTCAAAAACAGGGACAGACTGTGCTTGTCTGACTGAAGGTGGTGAGAATCCCAAAAGCTCAGGGAGGCACATTAAGAGAACGTCCTTTCACCCTGGGACGATTTTAAAACTGTGGAAGTCGCGAAAGCAAACTGGTATCCTGTGAGCGCAGATATACGGCCCGGGATGTATGGAGATAATAATTCAGGGAGATATAATGGAACAAGACTTCATGCAATGCCTTATAGGTAAGGCATAGGATATTAAAACCAGCTCTAAATCGTACTGGAAGCCAGTGTAAGGAGGTCAAAACCGGGGTGATATGATTGAATTTCCCACTGTTACTGCTCTTGCATTCTAAACAATTCTTACACGTTAACGCCACGGTGTGTAGGGTTTCTCTGAGAGATGTCACCTCTTACAGCTTTAAAAAATGTCCCAATGAATCACACCCCAGTCATTCCTTGAACACATTTTGGGGATTGCACACCTCTTGTGAGACAGCTGACTCATTCAAATCATTTGCATGTATTTAAAAGGGAAGCAATGATATCTTTCAAAGAGATTTAGTGAGCATCTGAAAAAGCAATTAAACAGGGCACACAATTACTGGCACATAAATTAAAGCCAGCAGCTGGTTACCTGTAAAACCTGAGCTATAAAATGGCAAATGCTAGATTACATAATAGCATTTCTTTTTGTATTTATCCTGTTTCCTGCTGTATACTGATATAATGTATTTATTGAAGACACAGCTGTGCTATTCAAACTCTCTGCAAATAGCAAAAGATTGTATGCAGTTTAATTACATGCGGCACAAACAGTTGCTGTGACACAACCCTGGTTTGATAAAGCGTAAAGATGCAGTACGCTGACCCTCTGAACTGCTGTTAAACAGCTGTCTCTGTTTAAAGTAGGCCATGTGGCACATAGCGGGATACTTTAGTAGCTTACACAGGGATGGAAATAAGACTATTGCATAGCAGTTTCACCCATTGCAGACTTTAGTATGTGCTTCATTAGCCAATGTATGTAGCAAACATAGGTGTATCTGCATATATATATATTGCATGCATGTTGAAAATATCATTTCCAGTTGTGATTTTTTTTAGCTCAAGTTGTTGATAGTACAGTACTACAGCATTAGAATCTGGGTTATATAGTTTGACTACAATTTTCCTAAATATATGCAAAAAAAACTAGAGTAGTTTGAGTTATCTGCCACTAAAATGGTATGATGGTATTTGATATGTGAAATGTTAGCCGATTCAGTCCAGAAAAGATAAACAAAGAGAAGGAGAGGTGATACTTTTATTGGATGAAATAAACAACCATTAATCACCTCAGAGATCTCTCCTTCAGGTGATGGTATTTAAATAATTTATTTGTTTTTTAAATTGAAATACTATATTTTAAATAACATAAAAAAAAGATTCATTTTTATTTTGTTTGGAAAAAACTGCATTTTATTTTCCATTATTGTCTATGTATCCAAGTTTGCTTGGTAAGGACATTTGAGATGCATGTATTTTGAGATGCATGTAAAACTTCACCTGGGACATACAGCTATGGCCAAAAGTATCACCTCACAAAATTAACTAACTTTGCTTCAAAAAGGTCAAATGAAACCCTGCTGAATAATTTTACGTTAACATATTGAATAACATAACAATTTGTAGTTTTCCATATACTTAATGAAAAACTGACAGACTGAGAAATGTGACATTTTTCAAATCTAAACTGAAATACTGTACTACTATTATGGCTTCCGCAGACTTGTGTAATAATATCATTTTGTAGTTTATTTGATTGCATGGTGTTAAATAAAAGATCTCAATTATGTTCATATAGTTTTTGTTTTTAAATGATGTCTCAACCCTAAAATAAGCACAGGCTCCTCTACTACATGCCGGTGCAAACTGCAGGGCCTACAGTGCTGCTCCTCCATGGGGTTCAGCATCTCTTTACCGTGCAGCTGAGGGATGAGCTCCCTGGTGGTTCTGGCTGGCAGCAGCAGTGTCCCTCCCTGGCCATATCTACCCAGTTTCTTCCGAGCTGTCGAGGTGTAGAGGATAATGGATGTGCTTGGGCACTCTCCTGATCCCTCCCGCTCAGAAAATCTGGGATGTCGTTTACCTGCAAAGAGACAGGACCATCTTTTAAACCTCCATTTTCAAAATATACAGACAAAAAACACCTTTACACTGACCAATCGACAGAACAAAAAAAAACTTACATTTGTTTACTAAGAAGTAGCTTCAAAATGATTTTCTTTGCTTTTTGTGATGTTTTGATCATTCTGAATGTTATTGAAATTACTCCAAATACAATTTTTTTTTGGTTTGTTTTTGTAAAGTTAGGGTTCAGGAGCTGCTTTTAAGTTTTAATTGTCTGCCTTAGAAACATTAGGCTAGATCACTTTCAACTTGATTATTTATTATTATTATTATTATTATTATTATTATTATTATTATTATTATTATTGTTAATAAACCTTTATTTTACTAAGGAAATCACATTGAGACAATCAATACAGGTGTAATCAACTACTTAAAACAAGCACAACTCTCAATTAGAAATTCATGCAGCTTTACTTTGAATTGTACACAAGTTATTTGGGACTGCAAGTTAAGTTTAGACTGTAAGTCATTCCAAGACCAAGGAGCAAAATGCTAAATGATCTTTTAGCAGCGGCCAGTATGCACTTATAGGAACCAACAAAAATACAAAATGAGTGCGATCTAACACTGTAGTTACTACAAGCAACTGTAAAGTATTCATTTATGTATGGAGGTAGCCACCTAGAATAGCCTTGTAAAAAAATATACCAGTGCTTCAACCTTCGCAGAAGGCCAAAGAGGTCCAGCCAACCAATCCATATAACACACAATGATGAGTACTGAACTTGAAATAGTAATATATCTCAAACAAGATATATTAGAGGTAGCCACAGAACACTTTACACACATTAGAAGTCATTACATCTAAATAAAAAAACAGATGAAAACTGATATTAACGTATTTAATCTGTTTTTTACAGAACCTGTTGCAGTTGAAACGTTTAGAATGCAGGATCTACGCTCTCAGTTAAATTAGAAGTGTGCTTGCTAAGCTTACTTATTGATTTAGCAGGCTGCAATACAAGCTAGTCCTTTTAACTGAGAAACTTGCTGCTACAGGTCTGAATGACTGCCACTGGCACTACAGATTCTTAACAGAGAAGCGTGTATCAGCAGCAGCGCGGATTCAATGAAGGATTAACTTGATTCCACATGTTTCCACGTACTAATATTAGTGTTCTGTTGCTAGCAATACAAACACTTTTACATGACTGCTGAGGAGATAAAGAAAGCTTACCAGTGTTATGAGAAGCGCCACTTCAGCTAAAAAATGACGCATTATTAAATAAGCTTTTAAAAGCGTTAAAGCTGTGTCCTTTTTTTATGATCTCATTTGAATGGAATAAGGAAACCCTTCAGTGCCCGCATTTAGGATTCCTAGCAAGCTCAACGCAAGTTCAAAGCCAGGTAAAAGACAGATTTAGAGAGAAATGGAGGCAACACAACCCAGCATCACTCCTCAATGATTGCAAACGCACTAAAAACAGTAAGAGGAATGTCTCAATGAAATTTACAATGACAATGAAAGCTACTTTCTCTGTAAGAGACATTATCTGAGTCCCCATCACACATTGCAACAAAATACATTTATGAATCCCTGTAAACAAACATATCTAACTCCTGGCTGTGGTTTGAACATCCTCACCTCTGTGTCAGAAAACAATTGTTGTTTTCATACGCTGCTGCAACAGACCCACCCAGAGTAATTAGACACACTTTTCCCAAAACCCTAATACTGAATTTTCCTTGTCCCGTAGTTTATGCAAGACAGTGCTTTCACACAGAGGAGTTATGACGGTTCAGAACCGCCACTGTAGCTCTTTTTATACGCCTGTGTGAATTGCTTATACCGCCACAGAACCGTCATATTTATGCTGTTTTTGAACCACCCGCAAGGTAGTTCAGAGACGACACTGAACCGTCATAACTAACTGCCTGTGTGAAAAGCTATACCGCCACTGAAGCGCCATAGTGCGTGTGGTTTCAAAGGCAACATGCCACGTCACTATAGCGTAGTGCTTAACTTGTGCCTGAGCTTCAAGGCCATAGTGCCTTTTTAAAATCTCAACACAGTTGCATTAAGTCTGCAAGTTCTTGCGTGCGCGTTAGAGAGACAGTCCGCCGCCACGTTTGAAGCCTACTTTAACCATTTTACGATTTCAGCTTGAGTGCCTTTAAGTAAGATGACACTAGCTGCAACTCTATTCTCGTTTTTTATACACAAATAAGCTTACTTGATTTGAAAACGTCATGAACGACACAAGCAACTTCTTACACTACTTGGTTTTGATTAAATGAGTAGTATAAATAAAATATGAAAGCTCAACATTAATTTCTTAAACAAAGAACAACGGCAACTTTTTAATGAAAAAATATATATTGTAGCCTACTTCAAAAGGAACATTAGCCTGCTATATTATATTAAACCAAAAACAATCAAAATAATAACAATCTGGTTCTTGCCTTTTTCAATGAGTATAATTTAATTAATAGAGAATAAAACATACTAAGTTAACAACTACCTAGCCTAAGTTTAATTAATCGTTTTTAATCCACCAGCAGCTTCTGTTGCATACACATCGCTGATAGTAAAACCGTGGGTCAAAGCAATCGTCTTGGGGTGCGTTTTTCCGTCAATATCGTCCTTCTGACTTTTTTTTATTTTAATGTAGAATGGATTGATTAAACATCTAACACAAGTATGTTCAATACTTTTCAAATAAACGTGTTATGATTTTGAATATGCTCTTCTTAGGTCGGCATTATTGTCATTGCTTGCGTCCCGGCACCTCATTCTTTACAAATTAGCACTGTGCACGTGTTAGGTCTTGTCTGTTGTTGCCAAGGAGAACAATCTGTTGATTGACAGGTTTGAAAGTTGTACTTGCTCGATCTCTTTGTATTGTGAAAGGGTATTTTACACCTTTCTGTTAAAAACGTTTCAAAGACGGCACAGTAGCTGCATTTCTGGTGAAAAATAGTGTTCAGTGGGAGCTTTAATCAAGTTGAGAGTGTGTTTCATTCTCACCACTCTGCTATGTCAGATCTGTCATGAAAGTCCACTCTCACCTTGATTAGAGGCAGCCACCCAACACTTAGAAACATTGTAAATCATTAAACCGAAATAAAACAGACAGACAAAAAACCTGATATTAACACACTTAATCTGTTTGTACAGAACCTGTTGTGGTTTCAACGTTTCAAATTCTCTATCATGGACATTCTGAGTGCGTGATCTACACTCAGGGGCATTAGAAATCTACACTCAGCGCTATTATTAGAAATGTAGTTGCTGCTAATAGGTTTCAATGTGGACGTGGCTTATTATTCATTTTGTGAGCTGCATAAAGAGTTTAAGATATATTTGTTATACTGTTTATTGTTCTTGCTGTATTGCAATAGTTTCATAGTCCCCTGTTTCAAATGCTCTTTAATACAAACATTTCTCTCTGAACATTACGAATTCCAGTGGATGCAGTTTAAACTTTAGGAAGAACTGAACCTTATTGTCTTGATGCCTTTTAAAAGGAGTTCAAACCAAAATTGACAGCTATGTAGCCTTGCTCGTCAGTTATTTTTTTTGTAATTTGATTAACTTTGTAGTGTGTGTGTGTGTGTGCGTGCGTGTGGTGAGTGTTTAAAAAAATGATATACCAAGGCTCAAAAAACTTATGACAAGGGCAGGAAGCGCAATGCCTTCCTCAGAATATTCTGTAAATACTGTCCTGCATGTGATGTTAAGCGTGTCTACCTCTGTCCAGAATAATGACATTCCAACTGTTGACCTGGTTTGCCATGTTTTATTAACATGTTTTATCATACCTCGGCTATTCTATAATACGTACTTATGCTTTACCATTCTTGCACTGTGCTGTATTACATTTTGCTATGCTTTGAAATAAAAGGTTATGAAATAAAAAGTCCAGTAATTAAAAACAGACGTCCTCACCAGCTCGATCCCGGAGATGTTCCTAGCGCACAGCTGCTTGTATAGTTTTCGGTGGGTTTTCTGTTAAATAAATGCAGTGGTCTGTCAGTACCACGTACATGAACACTTTCTTGAAGGTCTCGAGATGACCACGCACGCTTGCAGGCTCGGACCCCTCTCGTACACTCTTCTGCTCGAGGTTCCTCTTGAGGAACGAGTCCATTTTGCTGTTTCTTTTACACGAGAAGCCCTGTGTGTCATGTGT
>CM072668.1:70374435-70396935 GCA_036884735.1 Huso huso
CCTGTGGGGGGAGCTCTGTCAGGCAGGGTGTCTCAATGCGCTAACCGTCCCAGACCCAGTGTGCTGGTGTGTGAGTGCCAGTGCATCATCAGTGCTGGGGTGTGTGGTCGTGTGTGTGAGGGGTACAGTGTATCAGTGCTGGGGTGTGTGGTCGTGTGTGTGAGGGGCACAGTGTATCAGTGCTGGGGTGTGTGTGTGGGGCACAGTGTATCAGTGCTGGGGTGTGTGGTCGTGTGTGTGAGGGGTACAGTGTATCAGTGCTGGGGTGTGTGTGTGGGGCACAGTGTATCAATGCTGGGGTGTGTGGTCGTGTGTGTGAGGGGTACAGTGTATCAGTGCTGGGGGTGTGTGTGAGGGGCACAGTGTATCAGTGTCAATGCTGGTATCAGTGCTGGGGTGTGTGTGGTGTGTGTGAGGGGTACAGTGTATTAGTGCTGGGGTGTGTGGTGTATACAGTGTGTGTGTGTGGGGGCAGTGTATCAGTGCTGGGGTGTGTGTGGGGTACAGTGTATCAGTGCTGGGGTGTGTGGTCGTGTGTGTGGGGCACAGTGTGTCAGTGCTGGGGTGTGTGTGGGGGGTACAGTGTATCAGTGCTGGGGTGTGTGTGGGGGGCACAGTGTATCAGTGCTGGGGTGTGTGTGGGGCACAGTGTATCAGTGCTGGGGTGTGTGTGTGGGGCACAGTGTATCAGTGCTGGGGGGTGTGGGGGTATCAGTGCGGGGTGTGTGTGGGGGCACAGTGTATCAGTGCTGGGGTGTGTGGGGGGGCACAGTGTATCAGTGCTGGGGTGCACAGTGTATCAGTGCTGGGGTGTGTGTGGGGCACAGTGTATCAGTGCTGGGGTGTGTGTGGGGGGCACAGTGTATCAGTGCTGGGGTGTGTGGGGGCACAGTGTGTCAGTGCTGGGTGTGAATGCTGTTGGGGGCACATTGTATCAGTGCTGGGGTGTGTATTGTTTCTACAGTATCAGTGCTACATGCTGTGTGGGGCACAGTGATCAGTGGTGGGGGTGTTCCCAATCACAGCACAGTGTCAGTGCTGGGGTTTTGTGGGTGCTCAGCTGGGGTGGCTGTTGTGAGGGGCACAGGGCTGCCAGGCGTGAACAGTGGGTGCATTGTGTGTGGTCTGCGTGCTGGGGTGGGGATGGGCACAGTGTATCAGAACAGAACGTCGGTGGTCTGTTATAGAACAGTCGAGTATCAGTGCTGGGGAGTGTCCCTCAGTGTTCACAGAGGACTGCAGTATCAGGATGGGTGTGTGTGTGGGGCGCTCAGTGCTGGGCCTCTGCGTGGGAAATACAGGAACTGCTGGGCTTTCAGACACAGCAAGTACACACACCAGGGGGCATTTCAGATTTGGGGGGCACAAGTCTGTCTGGTACAGAGATCTTCACAGTGTGGTTGAACATTTTGAGATGCACCTTTACCTGTGTAACAGTTTACCCTAGTTTTTATTATTATTGTGGTGATGTGAATTCACTGTGATCAGTGCAGGCTTGCCTGGCACAGTGTACCATGCTTGTACTAAACATTTGGTTCAGCTCACCTGTGAGGGGCTGAGACAGTGCTGTCCTCATACCAACACATTATGGTGTCCATTGGAATGCTCAGTGCTGGGGTGCTAGATCTAAATACAGCTGGTGTTGATCTGGGGTGTGTGTTGCAAACCTTTTTTCCATGTGACATAATTAATCACCTTTTGGGCATCTCCAGCTGGGTGTTAAAACATTCAGTGCTAATGCATTGCATTAGCTTTTTGGGGAGAACTTTTCAGCACAATAATACACTACAGAGGATAGCAAAATATTGTGAGGGCATATTGTCCAGTGCTGTGGTGGGTATCACAAGATAACTAGCATTTGAAAAAAGCGCTGGGGTGTGTAATGACCTCCACAGGACCCGCGATATAACGTGAAAGGGGAAGAATATCATTTCACAACACCGGACAAAAGCAAAACAAGTGTCTAACCATGGCTGTGCAATACTGACAGGGGCTGCCAGAAGCAAACAGGCTCTGCTGCTGTGTGGAGGGTGGGGGATGGGGTCATAAGAACAGAACGTTGTTCAGAGGAAGTAGAACTCGTCGAGCAGCTGCCAGGAGATCCTCCGTCCCAGAGTGCCCAGCAGGATGCAGCTGAAACTCTTTCAGGGGTTAAGGAACTGCCTGGAGCCAACAAACAAGTATCAATCCACACTGGAGCCTATACACAAGTCAACAATCCACAGTGTGGTTGAACATTTGAGATCAATCCACCTGGTAACAGTTTACACAAGCATCAATCACAATGGAATTCATGTGATAGAGCATTAATCCCTGACTTTACCATGCTTGTACTAAACAAGCATCTCAAACTGTAGCTGAGACACAACATCATACCAACACATTATGGTGTCCATTGAATACTCCAGCAACAATCCACAGCTGGAGTTGATCTTGCAAACCTTTTTCCATGACATAATTAATCACCTTTTGGGCATCTCCAGGTGATAAACATTCGCTAATCATTGCATTAGCTTTTGGAGCTGAGAACTTTTGAGCACATTAATACACTACTGGATAGCAAAATATTGTAGCATATTGTCCAAACTGTGGGTATGATACAAGATAACTAGCAATTTGAAAAACTGGGCTGATAATGACCTCCAATCCACTGGAGCCTGAGAAAGGGGAAGAATATCATTTCACAACACCGGACAAAAGTAAAACAAGGATTACTAACCATGGCATGCAATACTGACAGCAAGCAAACAGGCTCTGCTGCTGTGTGGAGGGAGGGAAGGGGGTCATTTGCTAACTTGTTTTGAGCCACGCTCACATTGCTAAGCATCCTTCCCCTGGTGCCCATTTCGGTGCAGCTGAAACTCTTTCTGGGGTTAATGAACTGCCTGGAGCCAATAAACAAGTATCAATCCACACTGGAGCCTATACACAAGCAACAATCCACACTGGAGCTGATACACAAGCATCAATCCACACTGGAGCTGATACACAAGCATCAATCCACACTGGAGCTGATACACAAGCATTAATCCACACTGGAGCTGATACACAAGCATCAATCCAAACTGGAGCTGATACACAAGCATCAATCCACACTGGAGCTGATACACAAGCATCAATCCACACTGGAGCCTATACACAAGCATCAATCCACACTGGAGCTGATACACAAGCATCAATCCACACTGGAGCTGATACACAAGCATCAATCCACACTGGAGCTGATACACAAGCATCAATCCACACTGGAGCTGATACACAAGCATCAATCCACACTGGAGCTGATACACAAGCAGCAATCCACACTGGAGCTGATACACAAGCATCAATCCACACTGGAGCTGATACACAAGCATCAATCCACACTGGAGCTGATACACAAGCATCAATCCACACTGGAGCTGATACACAAGCATCAATCCACACTGGAGCTGATACACAAGCATCAATCCACACTGGAGCTGATACACAAGCATCAATCCACACTGGAGCTGATACACAAGCATCAATCCACACTGGAGCTGATACACAAGCATCAATCCACACTGGAGCTGATACACAAGCATCAATCCACACTGGAGCTGATACACAAGCAACAATCCACACTGGAGCTGATACACAAGCATCAATCCACACTGGAGCCTATACACAAGCATCAATCCACACTGGAGCTGATACACAAGCATCAATCCACACTGGAGCTGATACACAAGCATCAATCCACACTGGAGCTGATACACAAGCATCAATCCACACTGGAGCCTATACACAAGCATCAATCCACACTGGAGCCTATACACAAGCATCAATCCACACTGGAGCTGATACACAAGCATCAATCCACACTGGAGCCTATACACAAGCATCAATCCACACTGGAGCCTATACACAAGCAGCAATCCACACTTGAGCTGATACACAAGCATCAATCCACACTGGAGCTGATACACAAGCATCAATCCACACTGGAGCTGATACACAAGCAACATGTTTTAAAAGCAAGGCTACATGACATGCTACAGGATGTGGTGAATTCCAAGAAGTTCATATTTAAGCGGATAGGGAAATGATAACAAAAAGCTTTTTAATCCCAGACACACACATGGTTCTGTTTGATCACGAGAAGTCACTTTTTAATTAATGGATTTCAAGAATAAATAATACGCTCTATTTATAGATATTTACAGTTATTACTATCTGTCAGATGTTTAAGACTGTTTGAAGTTGAATAATATATATATATATATATATATATATATATATATATATATATATATATATATATATATATATATATATATATACACACACTACCGGTCAAAAGTTTTAGAACACCTCCATTTTTCCAGTTTTTATTGAAATTTACGCAGTTTAATGTCTCAATGTACTCTGAAATTAAAGCATAGAACAAATAAACAATTGGAGATAAAAAAGAAATCATGGAATCGTTTTGTTTAACAAAATTTAATCTAAATTTTTGACTGTTGCAGAAGTTCCCACAAATGTGTTGCACTTGTAGGTTGCTTTGCTTTCACCCTTCTGTCCAGTTCATCCCAAACCAGCTCGATGGGGTTTAAGTCTGGAGACTCTGCTGGCCATTCCATGATTTGAAGCCTACCGTCTTGTTCTTTTCTTCTAAGGTAGTTCTGACATAGCCTGGAGGTATGTTTTGGGTCATTATCTTGCTGTAGGATGAACCCCTGACCAACTAGGCGTATACCAGAGGGTATTGCATGGCGCTGCAAAATGCTGTGGTAGCAGTTTTGGTTCAGGGTGCCACTCACTCTGTGCAAGTCGCCGACTCTGGATCCAGCAAAAGAGCCCCAGACCATCACGCTTCCTCCTCCATGTTTGACAGTTGGTGTCACACACCGAGGAACCATCCTTTCGCCTACTCAATGGCGTACAAAAACCCTACGTGATGAACCGAAGATTTCAAATTTTGATTCATCGGTCCATAAGACCTTCTTCCAGTCTTCAGGTGTCCACTGGCGGTGCTTCATGGCCCAGGCAAGCCTCTTTTTCTAATTTTGCCATCTTAGCAATGGCTTTCTTACTGCCACTCGACCTGTCAAACCTGCAGCTCGAAGTCTTCTCTTCACAGTTGAAACTGAGACTTGCTTACTTCGACCAGTGTTAGCTGTGCTTGAAGCTGTTGTCCTGTGAGCCGCCTATCACGCAAGCTGTTGACTCTCAGAAACTTGTCTTCTGATTCTGTTGTGGCTTTGGGTCTGCCAGACCTCTTCCTGTCAGAGTTTCCTCCAGTTTCCAAGTGCCTTTTGATGGTGTAGGAAACTGTACTCACTGACACCTTGGCTTTCTTTGCAATTTCTCTAAAGGAAAGACCTACACTTTTAAGGGTTATAATGGTCTGTCTGTCTTCCTTTGTTAATTGCCTTTTTCTCGCCATTATGAGAGCAATATACTACTTCCTGCAGTACAATACTGTCCAAATAATGCTTAAGAGGGTGTAGTAACACAGTCTGTTCCAACACTGCTTTTATACAGACAGAGGGTTTGTAAGTAATCAACAAAAGTTGGGACACCTGTAGGAATTGTTAGCATCAACTTTCAAGGCTTAATTTACTTCCATTGCTGCAGAACAGCTGTAAGTTGTTAACCCATTACTTGTTCCCTGAAAAAAGGCCTTTTGTATAACTCTGAAATGTACAATATTTTTCAGTTTTGGTAACCTAAACTTTTTTTTTTTAACCTCTGGCAGTTTACCGCTTACCTTTGTACCATTTCAGGTTATTCACTGGACTTGAACTGCTTAAATTTCAATAAAAACTGGAAAATGGGGGGGTGTTCTAAAACTTTTGGTAGTGTAGTATATATATATATATATATTATATATATATATATATTATGTCCTTCAGATGAGAAAAACAGATGACCTATTATAAGTGACTCTGCAGCAGCAGTTTTGATGCATAATTCACCCACAAATCTCTGTAAGTCGCTTTGGATAAAAACGTTTGCTAAATGACTAAATAATAAATATATATATACACTAAAAACTCACTATTTTAATAATTCGCTACCATGTTTCGGTTTGTAGCTAATTATTAAAATCGTGAGTTTTCAGTTTATCAGTTACTTTTCTTCTTTGTTAAGTATTTCTAGTGATTGGTGAGTATCCTGATTACAGAGCTGCTTTCTGTTTTTAAATTCTCCGTAAGCCCATATATATCTCTATATACCGATACACTGTATCATGCGAGAAGCTAACCAGCAGTGTGTGTGCGATCCGTGTCGTGGTGAAGGGACTGGGAGGACGTACCTTTGGAAATGAATTTGAAAGAGAACTGGATGTACATGGTGTGGGTGCAATCCAGGTCCCGGGACACCAGCATGCGGAGTCCCTCCTGGGAAACGAGGACAGAGAAGGACAGGAGACACGAGCAGGCCAGGCCAGGTTGGACAGTGGGGGAGGGGGATAGAAAAGGAAAGAAACGTTAAAGCAATTCTTAACTTTTTATTCATGTCAAAAAAAATGACGTGGCTTTATTACAAAGGTACTGTTTTATATCCTGTGCTGTAGATGTGTTGCACTGAATGGACCTAGAACATGTTTGTCTTTAGCACAGTACTGGATAGCCATGGCAGGGAATCTGTAGTGCCCCTAACTGGTCAACACACTGTTTTGCACTTTATGCAGTGTATATTCAGGTGGGATATTCCTGTTGTTTTTATGGTGAAACATTATCTGTGGTAAAGGCTTGAAGCCCAGTCGCCGTGTGTGAGAGTGGCACAGTTCAGGCTTTGGGGGGGGGGCGGGCTTACTGACCCCTTTGAAGATGAGCGCCGTCCCAGATTTGAGGGTCTCCCCGTTGAGCATCCCACGCTCCTCTCCGTACACTTCGGGCCACAGGTCAGGGTGCAGGTTCCCATCGAAATCGTCCTTCAGAATGGAGGGCAGTGGGGTGATGGGGACGCAGTAGGGACCCCCAAAACCACGATCACACCTGCACCCGAGAGAGACAGAGAGAGAGGGAGAGAGAGGGAGAGAGAGAGAGAGAGAGAGGGAGGGGAGACCAGAGGGAAGCGAATAAAACATTTACTTCATCTGTTTTTAGAAATCATGTCCAATTCACCAGTAAATCCGAGCACTGTATTCTCTTCTGTTTACAGTCACTGTGTCATGACCCTGTACATTAGCTTATAGAGCCGGGGGATGCACCCCAAGTTTAAACTCTCAGTTGAGTAATAGCATAGCCAAAACAATATGGAGACATAATGTAAACTAGGATTTCTTCCTTAAACATGAGTTGAGACAGAGATAATGAGGTCCTGTTAGGTGACACCACCACAGTATGAAACCCAGTAGAACTATAGCTACTAAACATTTATTACAAAATATTTCAAACAGGAAAAAAACACTCACACACAGCGTCCCGAATCACAGATCCCGTGTCCTGAGCACATCCAGGGGCAGCCCGATGCCAACAGTGCATTATCAATGGACCAGGAGTCCAAGCCAGGGGTGTACTCTGACTGGATCCAGCGGAACCGCGTCCTGGGGGAACTGGGGTGCAAGAAAACACTGAGACTGAGCCCGATGAGATCTCAAGGACAGATTCACAATGACATGAGATCTCCAGTACAGATTCACAATGGCATGAGATCTCCAGTACAGAGTCACAATGTTATGAGATCTCCAGTACAGATTCACAATGGCATGAGATCTCCAGTACAGAGTCACAATGGCATGAGATCTCCAATACAGAGTCACAATGGCATGAGATCTCCAGTACAGATTCACAATGGCATGAGATCTCCAGTACAGAGTCACAATGGCATGAGATCTCCAGTACAGATTCACAATGGCATGAGATCTCCAGTACAGAGTCACAATGGCATGAGATCTCCAATACAGAGTCACAATGGCATGAGATCTCCAGTACAGATTCACAATGGCATGAGATCTCCAGTACAGATTCACAATGGCATGAGATCTCCAGTACAGAGTCACAATGGCATGAGATCTCCAGTACAGAGTCACAATGGCATGAGATCTCCAGTACAGAGTCACAATGGCATGAGATCTCCAGTACAGATTCACAATGGCATGAGATCTCCAGTACAGATTCACAATGGCATGAGATCTCCAGTACAGAGTCACAATGGCATGAGATCTCCAGTACAGATTCACAATGGCATGAGATCTCCAGTATAGATTCACAATGCCATGAGATCTCCAGTACAGATTCACAATGCCATGAGATCTCCAGTACAGATTCACAATGCCATGAGATCTCCAGTATAGATTCACAATGGCATGAGATCTCCAGTACAGAGTCACAATGCCATGAGATCTCCAGTATAGATTCACAATGCCATGAGATCTCTAGTACAGAGTCACAATGCCATGCAGCAGGTAGAGTACCAGCAGGCATTTCTGGACCCAAACGATTCAGAAGTAAAAGAAAGTGTCTGTTCATTTAATTGTATATATTTTTTTACTCCTTGAGACCAGTAAAAGACTGTTAGAATGGATTGATAGTCAGACAGACAGGAGAGAATGACAGATATAGACAGACAATATGGGAATGCAGAGTCCAAACTCAGGATGTCAGGGCTTGCTGGTAAAGTGTTAGCGCTGATTCTAATGGCAAGGGTGGTGTCAGTGCTTGTTGGTCTGGGCTAGACAGACAGACAGACAGACAGATAGACAGAGTGAGGGTCAGTACTTGGTGGCGCTGGGCAGGTACACAGTAACTCTCCTCCAGTTCTGGAAGCGCTGGGAGGTGTAGACGGAGCTCTGGGTGTAGGTGGCACAGCCGATTGCAGGGGGCACACACTCAGGGGTGAGCATGTGCCAGTCCCGGCCGGTGTTGAGGGAGTACTGCAGCTGCACGGCGTGCGCGTTGGGGAAGGGCTTGCTGCAGCCCATGCTCATCTCAAACTGGAGGAAGGAGGAGCTGCTCACATGGAAATCCCAGCTCTCTGAAGCGGGCTTCCCTGGAGGAAGAAGAACAGAGGCTTCACAGAACACAAACACACTACAGAACAGAGGCTTCAAACAAACACACTACAGAACAGAGGCTTCAATACAAACACACTACAGAACAGAGGCTTACAAACAACTACAGAACAAACACACTACAGAACAGAGGCTTCAATACAAACACACTACAGAACAGAGGCTTCACAAAGAAACAGAACAGAGGCTTGAAACAGTGCAGTCCCACCAGAGTCTTCATGAAGATAAATTCCACGATTCATAGCAGGCTTGGAATGAATACAAGTGAGATCCGTGTGGGATGGCAATATCACACAGAAGTATTATCCACACGTGAGATCCGTGTGGGATGGCAATGTCACACTGAAGTATGATTATCCACACGTGAGATCTGTGTGGGATGGCAATGTCACACTGAAGTATGATTATCCACACGTGAGATCCGTGTGGGGTTGGCAATGTCACACTGAAGTATGATTATCCACACGTGAGATCCGTGTGGGGTTGGCAATGTCACCCTGAAGTATGATTATCCACACGTGAGATCTGTGTGGGATGGCAATGTCACCCTGAAGTATGATTATCCACACGTGAGATCCGTGTGGGGTTGGCAATGTCACACTGAAGTATGATTATCCACACGTGAGATCTGTGTGGGATGGCAATGTCACACTGAAGTATGATTATCCACACATGAGATCCGTGTGGGATGGCAATGTCACACTGAAGTATGATTATCCACACGTGAGATCCGTGTGGGGTTGGCAATGTCACACTGAAGTATGATTATCCACACGTGAGATCTGTGTGGGATGGCAATGTCACCCTGAAGTATGATTATCCACACGTGAGATCCGTGTGGGGTTGGCAATGTCACACTGAAGTATGATTATCCACACGTGAGATCTGTGTGGGATGGCAATGTCACACTGAAGTATGATTATCCACACGTGAGATCCGTGTGGGATGGCAATGTCACACTGAAGTATGATTATCCACACGTGAGATCCGTGTGGGATGGCAAGTATCAGCAGTATCGTTCAAACCAGCAATCTCTTGTGTGGATTCAGTACTGATCTAATTCTGTTCTGTTCCCCGTACAAAAAATGCCTTGTCTAGTCTTTGTTTTATATTTTTTGTGATACCCAAATTATAATTCATCAAACACATCTGTAATAAACAACTGAAACAAAAACTAATTCAGGTTTCTACAGCTGTTGTCAGCATGCATTTCATTGTAATAGAATTGTTCAGAGTATAGGTAACATTTATACAAATGTTTCAATATCAGTTATGATTTCCTGTTGAAGTCTGACCATGCAGAGCGCTGTATTTCTCACACCTTGGCATTGTTTCCGATCCCTCAGTGGCTGCGCTGGTTCCTGTCTGCACTCACCGCTGTCACTGTTGAAGAGCAGCGCTGTGTCCAGAGACAGGCAGTCCACCTCCACCTGCCCCCCCTGGACTCGGTACCAGTTCACCCGCAGGTCCGACGAGCCGTCAAACTTGTCCTGGAAACCCATCCGCGAGCTGTCATTCATTCCGATCAAGACGTCATCAAGACCCCACTGAGCAGAGTGCTTCCCTGCAGGAGGAGGAGGAAGAGGAGGAGAGCCATCAGCAAAGAGGGAGAGGCAGAGATAGGAGAGAGATGGAGGGGAGAGGAGAGAGAGACAGATCCTTCTGAGCAGATTGCTTCCTTGAAGAAAGAGCAAAGCCATCAGCACAGAGGGAGACTGAAAGACCCAGCTCGGTGGAGTGCTGCTCTGGATCCAGAGGAGAGTCAGCACAGGCAGAGGCAGAGAAAGAGGATTTGAGCTGCCCGCACAGAGAGACAGAGAGCCAGGCCCCAGTGTGGAGGGGCAGGAAGGGGTCACATACCGTGAAGGGGTTGCCACCAGCGGAAGGCTGTGTCGGGGGTCTTGGCCTCTGGGGTCAGTTCGATGGTGATGATCTGCGGCTCGAGGAAGGAGATGAAGTCGAGCTCACTGAGCAGGTGCCAGGTCACGCCGTTATTACCAGAGTACTGAACCACGACCCCTGAGAGAGGGAGAGACACTCTTCAGTCAATGTTTAAACTTGTGTGTACTGTATAGCAACTCACAAATTCAATACTCTTTACTGTGATGCACACTTTTCAAATCAAACATTCTCCATGGTTAACCACTGGAGCTCTGATTAGGGGAAACTTTTTTTTTTTTTTTTGGAAAGTATAAAAATGATTTAAAAAAAACCAAACATTTTCGATGATCAAAAACCACCCAAGTGTAGCAGATCGTTCACTTTCATAACAAAACAGCACGAGGGAGGGTTTTGCTGAGGAGATTACCTTCGTTCCTTACTCTTGGTTTGTTGCAGGGCGCCCCCAGGTTATTGCTGCCGATTCGGATGTAGAACTGGATCAGCCTGGTGACAAGAAGCACAGGGGTAGAAAAGTACATTTTTCCCATGTCTCCTCTTTCCCCTTGAGAGAAACGCGTGCGGCATGGAAGGAAGAAAGGAAGGTCCTCCCATTGGATACAGGATCCCTGGGGTTTTGAAAATCACATGCTGATTGGTCAAACTCAAGTACAGTAGTACTGGTACTACAACAGCGATGGAAAAAGAGACCCATTACAGAGCAGGTTTCCACATTCCAGGTTGCACTGTGAGCCTAACGAGGCACAACCATGCTTTTTATCTGTGCCAGCTTACAGTAAAACCTGGAGCGTATCAAACTGCTCTGCAGCGGGAGTCTTTCTGTCAGTGTCTTGCAGGTTGTAGGTTGGACTGACCGGGTGTTGGTGGTGTCCAGGGGGACAGTCCTGGCCTCTCTTCGCCCCGAGCTGTTGAAGTACAGCGCCTTGCCATCACTGAGGGTCCCGCAGTCAGAGCCCACCTGCCCCCCTGTCAATTGGTGCCAGAGCGGGCTGAGCTTCCCTTCAAATCGGTCGTTCATCTCACTGGGGTTGGGCACGCTCGCCACGCAAGTGCCCTGCTCCACTGCACGGGGAGAGTGAGAAAGAGAGAAAGAGAGAGAGAAAGAGAGAGAGATAGGGGCAGTCAGTCATCCTCACCAGCAGGGGGGGATGAAACACTTCCAATCCACCAGGGATCTCATTGAATACTCCATGATAAAGCCAAGGGACCATTTACTTGAATGTCAGCTCTGTATTGTGGTATGTATGGTTTTGATTTGTCGATTTGACTCCAGATACACCATGAAATGTGTATCGGCTGAATGCAGATGACAGCTTTGTAAAGAGTTGAGTGCCAGTCTCTATTTGAAATACCTACATACAATCCCTGTAGGGCTAACCCAAAAGTTTGGCTATTGTGCTCATATTCGTCCAAAACTTTTTTAAGATTAATCTGTGCAAGACAACAATTTCATTAATTGATTTGGAGCAAGAAGATTTTTTTTTGGAAGCCTGATTTTGTCACACTAATACTGTAGAACGTCAGCTAGCCTGCAATGCAATGCATTTGTATAACTGGTATACCGCTTTGGACGCCCATATCCCCTCCTCTATGGAACTTCCTCTCACTATCACTGCAATAGGGAGGTACCTGTGCAGATCATGTATGGAGCCTCCTCTCACTATCACTGCAATAGGGAGGTACCTGAGCAGATCATGTATGGTCTCCTCTCACTATCACTGCAATAGGGAGGTACCTGTGCAGATCATGTATGGAGCCTCCTCTCACTATCACTGCAATAGGGAGGTACCTGAGCAGATCATGTATGGTCTCCTCTCACTATCACTGCAATAGGGAGGTACCTGTGCAGATCATGTATGGAGTCTCCTCTCACTATCACTGCAATAGGGAGGTACCTGTGCAGATCATGTATGGAACCTCCTCTCACTATCACTGCAATAGGGAGGTACCTGTGCAGATCATGTATGGAACCTCCTCTCACTATCACTGCAATAGGGAGGTACCTGTGCAGATCATGTATGGAACCTCCTCTCACTATCACTGCAATAGGGAGGTACCTGTGCAGATCATGTATGGAGCCTCTTCTCACTATCACTGCAATAGGGAGGTACCTGTGCAGATCATGTATGGATCCTCCTCTCACTATCACTGCAATAGGGAGGTACCTGTGCAGATCATGTATGGAGCCTCTTCTCACTATCACTGCAATAGGGAGGTACCTGTGCAGATCATGTATGGAGCCTCCTCTCACTATCACTGCAATAGGGAGGTACCTGTGCAGATCATGTATGGATCCTCCTCTCACTATCACTGCAATAGGGAGGTACCTGTGCAGATCATGTATGGAGCCTCCTCTCACTATCACTGCAATAGGGAGGTACCTGTGCAGATCATGTATGGAGCCTCCTCGTATGGAGCCTCCTCTCACTATCACTGCAATAGGGAGGTACCTGTGCAGATCATGTATGGATCCTCCTCTCACTATCATTGCAATAGGGAGGTACCTGTGCAGATCATGTATGGAGCCTCTTCTCACTATCATTGCAATAGGGAGGTACCTGTGCAGATCATGTATGGAACCTCCTCTCACTATCACTGCAATAGGGAGGTACCTGTGCAGATCATGTATGGAACCTCCTCTCACTATCACTGCAATAGGGAGGTACCTGTGCAGATCATGTATGGAGCCTCCTCTCACTATCACTGCAATAGGGAGGTACCTGTGCAGATCATGTATGGAGCCTCCTCTCACTATCATTGCAATAGGGAGGTACCTGTGCAGATCATGTATGGATCCTCCTCTCACTATCACTGTAATAGGGAGGTACCTGAGCAGATCATGTATGGAGCCTCTTCTCACTATCACTGCAATAGGGAGGTACCTGTGCAGATCATGTATGGATCCTCCTCTCACTATCATTGCAATAGGGAGGTACCTGTGCAGATCATGTATGGAGCCTCCTCTCACTATCACTGCAATAGGGAGGTACCTGTGCAGATCATGTATGGAGCCTCCTCTCACTATCATTGCAATAGGGAGGTACCTGTGCAGATCATGTATGGAGCCTCCTCTCACTATCACTGCAATAGGGAGGTACCTGAGTAGCCCATGTCGCAGAAGCAGACTCCCGAGATGCAGTCTCCGTGGCCCCCGCAGTGGTTGGGGCAGGGCTCTGAGATGTACACCCCATCCAGAGCAAAGGGAGGGGCGTTCTTATGGACAGTGCTCTCCTGGATCCACCGAAACCGGGTTTTACTGGAAGAGAGAGAGAGAGAGAGAGAGAGAGCTAGAGGTACAGAACACACAAAGTGGAGCTGACCTGCTGCAGTATGCAACCACTACATTGATAAGATGACGGCACATTTTTTCTACCAAATGTTAGTAAAAACGTAGACCTTCATCATTGCAAATGTTATTTGCACAAAACATTTTTTTCAATGTTTGGTCTTCAAGTGTGTCTTAAACTATATTAGCACCTCAGCATTATAAGCTTCCCTGATTGAGTCAGAAGGGAGCATTCGGTTTCAAAGTGAGACGCATCTAAGAGGCTCTCACACACACACACACGCACACTCCAGCCAGCCAGCCAGCCTACCTCATACACACACACACACACTCCAGCCAGCCAGCCTGCCTCACACACACACACACACACACACACACACACACACACACTCCAGCCAGCCAACCAGCCTGCCTCACACACACACACACACATCTGCACACATGTGCCAAACAAAACCTCTATCATTTATGCTATGCTAATTCCCCCAAACCTGGTTTTAAAAGCACTGTCACAATTAATTCCCAGAAGTGGAGGAAGTCAACCAAGTCTGTTGTCATTCTTGTTCAGTATTAAAGTATTAAGCAGCTTTAGAAGACTCTGTAATGATATTGGTCTCCCGGGTGCCCCGCTGTGCTTACCCATCATGCAGTAATGCTCGGGGAATTATCTGTCACAAGCCTAAGCAATGGATATTACTAAGCCACTGAACCCAAGACACAAGGGCCCAGCTTGGGAGCTCTCTGCCTGGTCTCATCAGCAGGGGTCCCTGAAGCTTGGAGGGGAGCTATCGTCATCTGATTTTCCTCCTTGATTCTGGCCTCCGAATGGCAGTGCCTTCACCAGGTGAGCCACTGAATCTCTTTCTGTTCAGAACCTGTTCTGCAGATATTTACCTGTCCTGGCACACTGCGGGTTCTTCTGTAACAAATTTTAATGATTCCCTGAATAGCCTTTCACTGCACACACACTCACACACACATGCATATACATACACGCATGCACGCACGCACACACACATGCATATACGCACACACACACACAGAGGCATACACATGCACACACGCACGCACACACGCACTCCGGCGGGTACCTGGCAGCCACAGCCCGCGGGATGACGATGGTGACACGGCTCCACTGCTCAAAGTCCCCGGCGTAGAACACGCTGGGCTCCCTCAACTCCCGGGAGCTCCCCTCACAGCCCCGCACCCCGGGGGAGGCCGGGTAGCAGCCCTCTCGAACCAGGGACCAGCTGCGCCCTGCGTCGTGAGAGTACTGCAGCAGCACCGGGGCCGAGGCACTGAAGTGCGCCGTGCAGCCGATATTCAGCTGCAACACAGCAGGGGAAACACATGCAGCTTATACAGCAACTAACAGACCTCTTAACATATTAGAAACATATTGTCAATGTAAGTATCAATGACTTCACTGCTGATATTGCTGAAATAATATTACTGGATTTGTAAGAGAAAAAGGAAGAAGGAGAAGCAGAAGAAGGAGGAGGAGAAGAAGAAGACGAAGAAGACGAAGAAGAAGACGAAGACGAAGAAGACGAAGAAGAAGAAGAAGACGAAGAAGAAGAAGCAGGAGGAGGAGGAGCAGGAGGAGCATAAGTAGTGCAGGGTGTAGCCTGCCTTGCGATGTCACCTTGAACTGCAGGGTGTAGCCTGGCTTGCGATGTTACCTTGAACTGCAGGGTGTAGCCTGGCCTGCGATGTTACCTTGAACTGCAGGGTGTAGCCTGGCTTGCGATGTTACCTTGAACTGCAGGGTGTAGCCTGGCCTGCGATGTTACCTTGAACTGCAGGGTGTAGCCTGGCCTGCGATGTTACCTTGAACTGCAGGGTGTAGCCTGGCCTGCGATGTTACCTTGAACTGCAGGGTGTAGCCTGGCCTGCGATGTTACCTTGAACTGCAGGGTGTAGCCTGGCTTGCGATGTTACCTTGAACTGCAGGGTGTAGCCTGGCTTGACGGTCAGGTCCCTGGTCACAGCAAAGCGGTCTCCCTCTGACTTCCCGAAGGTCATGGCGGAGGGGCTGGCCGTGCAGAAGGTCTCGTTCTTCTCCATGCCCTCGTTGGCCAGCATCAGCCACATGCTCAGCTGGTTCAATGGGTAGTCGAAGGCTGGCCTCTCGTAGAAGTTCTGGGGGTGCAAGCACAAGGCGCTACACTCGGTACCATGCAAATCACAGCTGTGCCTCAGGAGAGCTGAACGCACCAAACAGCATGGCATTGCACACAGGATCTGGAGGCACACTGAACACCTCTCTCTGTCAGGACCAGCTCTCTTTTTCTGGTGGTACATTCTAATCAAACTTGAGGCACTGTCACAAGGAGACTGGTTACCCAGACTGAGTGGGTCAGTTAGAGGGTGAGATACCTGGGGCAGTGGTGGTTAGTTAAGAACAGTAAACTAGATAGCTGGGCTAGTGTTGGTTAGTAAAGTGACTAGTTTGCTGGGTTGTGTTGGTTAGTTAAGTAGACCAGTTCTAGTTTGCAGGGTTTAGTTGGTTAGTTATGTAGACCAATTCTAGTTTGCTGGGTTGGGTTGGTTAGTTAAGTAGAGTAGTTTTAGTTTACAGAGTTTAGTTGGTTAGTTAAGTAGACCAGTTCTAGTTTGCTGGGTTTGGTTGGTTAGTTAAGTAGACCAGTTCTAGTTTGCTGGGTTTGGTTGGTTAGTTAAGTAGACCAATTCTAGTTTGCTGGGTTTAGTTGGTTAGTTAAGTAGACCAGTTCTAGTTTGCAGGGTTGTGTTGGTTAGTTAAGTAGACCCGTTCTAGTTTGCTGGGTTGGGTTGGTTGGTGAAGTAGACTAGTTCTGTTTTACTGCGATTGTGTTGGTTAGCTCAGTTACCTGGGGCAGGGTCGGGTTAGCGACTGGGATGATCTGCTTCTCCCTCTCAGAGAGGATGATGATGTCATCGATGGCCCACTGGTCGTACCCTTCCCCAGAATGCATCGGCTGCCACCAGCGGAAGCGTGTGCAGGAGGTCTTGGCAGCTTCGGGGAGCTCGTAGTACACAAACCTGAAGACGAGACGGGGTCTATCACCGAGACACTGCAGAAGAACGATTGTGAATCCAACACACTACACTCGCTCACTCTCCTTGAAGTGGCCCCAACAATTATATATATATATATACTGCTCGCTTTCACACACTCTCTTCCTCCTATAGTCCACCCACTCTCCCGCTCACACATCCTCTCATTTCTATAGTCCTGTCACTCCCCCACTCTCGCTCTCACACATCCTCTCGTTTCTATAGTCCTCTCTAATTCCCCCTACTCTCACTCTCCCTCTCCCTCTCCCACTCTCCCTTTCACACCTCCTCTCATTTCTATAGTCCTCTCACTCCGCCACTCTCACTCTCCTTCTCACTCTGTTGTACCTGGGTTTGGTGAAGTCAGAGAAGTACATCTCAGCCAGCAGCCCCCAGGTGATGCCCCCATCGTTGCTGTACTGCAGCAGCACCCCCTCCTCACGGTTGTCGGCACGGTTGCACTCCACCGTCTCCCCCCCCACGCGTAGGTAGAACTGCAGGAAGTCCACCCAGCTCGTCTCCAGATCCCAGCTCACCAGCTGCCTGCGGCCCGCCTGCAGAGGACAGGGGGAGGGGTAGAGGGAGAGACCGCAATAAGAGTAGAGCTGGAATCACTGCCACAAAGCGCTGTATCTTTTCTTAATGGTAATAAGGCACATACCTACCTACTGCTTTGTGCCAACCTTCCTGTGATTCTGGGGATTTTTGGAGTGGTGCAGTCCAATCTGTCACCACAAGAGGGTGCTTTACTGCTGTTTTAATGCTGGCTGCCAGCACTCCCCAAACTGAGATTTCAGAGTTCCCAGAGGCGGTTTAGATTCTCATTGCCACTCATCTTCCTACTTCAATAAGTTATTTAAGGGTGACGCTTCATGTTTCATGTTTGCAGTATTCTGCCTTTGCTTTATCCTATTTGTTAAAGAATTAAAACGCAGTACAGAAAGCACAAATCTCGAATTGAAGCTGAACATTTATTCAAAATCAATCTGACACGAATCGTTTCAAAATGCACCAAATCTTAATCCAACACAACAATCCCAAACTGAGCTTTCATTCCAAATCATCCTGACATGAAAAGCTCATCAGATCCTCAAGTTGTTATTTTCTTCTTTAATCAATTTTGCTTTGCCGTATCACGACAGAGATACGCCCGCGTTACTGCTTTTTTTCAAACGATCAGTATTGTTTCCAGCTTTGTTGCAACAGAAAATGATTTTCATTTTGGATGTATAGTTGCACAGCGCTCGCCTTTTAGTAAGATAAAAGAGCTGAGTCCACTGCGGAGGTGGCATCCCGCACGTGCAGACCGGGGTGTTGACAGTGTGTGTTCATATGATGTTTTTTTTTTAATTTGGGGTCCAGGAGCCAGGTTCGTTATAGCCGAAGGTTCGCTATAATGGAGGGTGGTATAGCAAGGGATATATAAATAATCTGAAACCATACTAGGTTAAAGTGTCAGTTTGAACTCCTGACATTCAGATCTTGTGTTGTACTTGCCCTTCTTCGGTTATTTCACCTCACTTCTTTTTACTAGCTGTAAATTCCAGTCTCTGTGAATTTATATAAACATAGACAGTGCTAAATCCAAACTGTGCTTTGACCTCAATGAGGAGTCAGTTTGATGGCGAGTTATTCTGGGTTCAACATTGCCCTGGAAGGGTAGTCAGACTGGGTCTGTAGTGCCCTGGATGGGTGGTCAGACTGGGTCTGTATTGCCCTGGATGGGTGGTCAGACTGGGTCTGTATTGGGTAGTCAGACTGGGTCTGTATTGCCCTGGATGGGTGGTCAGATTGGGTCTGTATTGGGTAGTCAGACTGGATCTGTATTGCCCTGGATGGGTAGTCAGACTGGGTCTGTGGGTGCCAGACTTGGGTAGTCAGACTGGGTCTGTATTGCCCTGGATGGGTGGTCAGACTGGGTCTGTATTGTGGATTGGGGTGGTCAGACTGGGTCTGTATTGCCCTGGATGGGTGGTCAGACTGGGTCTGTATTGGGGGTGGAGTCAGACTGGGTCTGTATTGCCCTGGATGGGTGGTCAGATTGGGTCTGTATTGGGTAGTCAGACTGGATCTGTATTGCCCTGGATGGGTGGTCAGATTGGGTCTGTATTGGGTAGTCAGACTGGGTCTGTATTGCCCTGGATGGGTGGTCAGATTGGGTCTGTATTGGGTAGTCAGACTGGGTCTGTATTGCCCTGGATGGGTGGTCAGATTGGGTCTGTATTGGGTAGTCAGACTGGGTCTGTAGTGCCCTGGATGGGTGGTCAGACTGGGTCTGTATTGGGTGTATTGCCCTGCCCTGGATGGGTGGTCAGACTGGGTCTGTATTGCCCTGGATGGGTGGTCAGACTGGATCTGTATTGCCCTGGATGGGTGGTCAGACTGGGTCTGTATTGGGTAGTCAGACTGGGTCTGTATTGCCCTGGATGGGTGGTCAGACTGGATCTGTATTGCCCTGGATGGGTGGTCAGACTGGGTCTGTATTGGGTAGTCAGACTGGGTCTGTATTGCCCTGGATGGGTGGTCAGACTGGGTCTGGGTATTGGGTAGTCAGACTGGGTCTGTATTGCCCTGGATGGGTGGTCAGACTGGGTCTGTATTGGGTAGTCAGACTGGGTCTGTATTGCCCTGGATGGGTGGTCAGACTGGGTCTGTATTGGGTAGTCAGACTGGGTCTGTATTGCCCTGGATGGGTGGTCAGACTGGGTCTGTATTGGGTAGTCAGACTGGGTCTGTATTGCCCTGGATGGGTAGTCAGACTGGGTCTGTATTGCCCTGGATGGGAGTGTGCCGGTCAGTGTGCAGAGCCAGGTCAGACTGGGTCACCTTGCTGATTGGGTACAGCTGGGATGACCCTGGATGGGAGATGACCCCACAGCCCTGCTCAGGCTTCACCAGCTCTCCACCAATCACCTCCTGCCAGGTGCTGAGCAGTGCATTCTGGGACTCGAAGTCCGACATGACGTTGGAGGAGAGGGGTGCTTTGGGCTGGCAGTCCGGACCAGTGAAACCCTCGTCACAGCTAGAGAGAGGGAGCGAGAGAGAGGGGGGAGAGGAAAACAGAAAGAGAGAGTGAGGGAAGGACAGAACAAGAGGTAGGAGGAACGAGAAGCAGTGTAGAAACCGTGTGGGAGGGCACGAGAAACAGTAACGAGGTAACGAGGTAATGACGCAGAGGAAGAGAGGAGAGGGAGACAGAAAGAGTGAGAGAAAGAGAAGAGGGAAATAAAGTAATAAAAGAGAAGTTTAAAACAGGAGCCTTAGTCTAATAATTACATGCACACACACACATTCACACACACACTCACACACATACTCACACATGCACGCACTCACACATTTACGCACACACGTACACACGTACTCACACATGCACGCACACACTCTCACACACACACACTCACACATGCACGCACACACTCTCACACATGTACGCACACATTCACACATGCATGCACACACTCACACACTCACACATGCATGCACACACTCCCACACACACTCACACACGCACACACACTCACTCTTACACACACACTCACACTCACACACTGAGCTGAGCCAGGCTTACCTGCAGAGGCCGTGGTTGCACCAGCCATGCCCGTGGCACATGTGAGAGCACTGCTGCCCGATGTAGATGCTGTCCAGAGCCCACTCGTCCTGATCCGTGTAGTAACTCTGGATCCAACGGAACCGGGTCGCACTGGACCTGAGGAGTCAAAGACACCAGGGTCAGGGTCAGGGTCAGGATCAGGAGAAAGCGCTGAACTGCAGTGTGGATGGCAGTGTGTATGGAGCAGCTCAGTGGTTATTGAAAGCGCTGAACTGCAGTGTGGATGGCAGTGTGTATGGAGCAGCTCAGTGGTTATTGAAAGCGCTGAACTGCAGTGTGGATGGCAGTGTGTATGGAGCAGCTCAGTGGTTATAGAAAGTGTGGAAGGTTTGAGTATGTCCTTGTACAGATGCATTGAATCTTTAGTTTCCCTGTGACCCTGCTAGCCAGCGAAGTGAGGGGGGCTGCCGTTTCCATCAGCCGCACCGAGGCTGCAGGGGCAGCAGCTCAGTGGTTAAACAGTTCGAATCTCTGTGTAACGAACTGCGGTGTGGAATAACAAGTGGAATTAGTACCAGCAGCTGCGTGCTCCCGGTGGAGGAGCGCTCTGAAGTTTAGCTTGGAGATTTGAGGAGAGTGAATGATTGAGAGCAAGAGGTGATGACACTGGGGACTTGATTTAGGAGATGGCTGTTCAGTCGTTTATTGGGTTGTTTACTGCTCGGCTGACCCCGGGGTTAGATTGCACACCCTGACCTCTGACAGCAGGAAAGGGGCGGAGCAGTTCATCTCTATTTAAATTCCAATCTCCCAGGTCACATAACCCTGCCACCCCCCGTAACCGTGGAAATCAAATTAGGACGCTTCCATTTAACTCAGGGGTCTGGGGGGAGGGCGAGCTGTACACTCAGCAAAGCAGCCCCTCAAGGTCACAGTGCCCCAGAGGCAGGGGTTCAGACGGGGGTATTTCAAGACTACAGCTTTCTAATGAGTTGCAGGTAATGCATTGAGATACAGGCCTGGGTTCATTTTAGTCCCAATGGAACAGCTGGAATTCCTCGATTATATTTGAACTCATTATAAAATCCTGTCTTATTTAAAAACAGTATCCAAGTATTATCTGAAACTGAAGCAATAAAGCAGGAAACAGACCCATAGAAAGTGTAGTTTCTGCTCAGTAGGTGTTCTGTATTGAACATGCTGTAAAAGCACATTTCATATGGCATCAGGTTGAAACATGTTAAGCACACTAAACTGCACACTAAATTATTCATTTCCTTTTTTTTTACTTCCTAAAAAAAAAAAATAATAATATTGATTTGCAATGTGAAAGCACGTGTCCGTGCATGACGAGGAATTTGAACCCAGATCCTGCTAGCACCCAGTCCTCCCCTCCCCGATGGGGTTCCATTAGGTCTGCTCTGTGCAGCTCTGTGTAGGATTTCATATGGGTAGCCTCTCAGACTCTCATTACGTGTTGATTTGTTTAGTTGAGCTGGCACGGGCACAGCCATGCATCTCATTAGCCAATGCTTTTATGCAAATCCCCCTAAACTCATCAGGAAAAAAAAAAAAAAGAACAGAAGACATGAATTTCCATTAGTGGAGTGCGAGTCGGGTGTTTGGATTTGGTATTATTATAGGAAATGTCATTTCAGCAATGCAGCTCTAAATGTGTTCAGCTGGGCGGCGGGGATCAGTCAGCCGGATTACCTCTCTCTCTTGGAAGCGCACATT